>JAEQBH010004767.1:0-52158 GCA_016808115.1 Tetrastigma voinierianum | reverse complement strand
GATCAAGTTTCCTCTAGTAAGCGGAGTAGGGATGGTCGAGGATAGCAGTGGCGGGAATGCTGCTCGGCATCCATGAAGCAAAAGCGGTTGATAACATATCTGCGGATGAAGCTCGACATGCTTGCGATGAGTGTTAACGGACACAGACCCTGAGAAGAATTTGAACACCTGCGGTTGGATAGCGACCTGAACTTTCGCCTACATCGGCTCAATTTAGCGGAAGAACTCAAAAGCTCTCTCACCCATTTTTTAAGATAGAATAAAGACGTCTTCGCGTGGAAGCAGGCGGACATGGGAGGAATTGACCCTAAAGTAATTACTCATAGGCTGAACGTCAACCCGTCGCGCACGAAGCCCCGGTAAAACAAAGAGAAGGAGCTTCGCGCCAGACAGTAGCGATCAGCGGGAGGTCGACAAACTCCGCCACGGCGGGAAGCGATCAAAGTGGAATATCTGAATGGTTGGCCAGCGTCGTACTTGTCAAGAAAAGCGACAAGTGGCGACTGCGCGCCGACCTTCCCGCGACATCAGCGGACGTGCGAAAAAGCGGTTTCCGCTGCGAGATCGACCTCATAAGTAGGCGCCACGGTAGGCCATGAACTCCTCGGTTTTATGGATACTTATGCTCGGCTACAACCCGGATTAGCATGGACCCAGATGACCAAGAAAAGACCTCGTTAGTCACAGGGCAGGGAACCTATTGTTATCGAGTGATGCCTTTTGGGCTCGAAGCGGGAGCTACCTACCGGAGAAATTTGGTGAGCGGATGTTCCAAGCGAATCGGAACAACCATGGAGGTGTACGCGATGACATCTTTGGTAAAATCCACATTTCTTGGGCTCCACATAGCTCATTTGTCAGGCGTTCCCGGATCTGAGGAAGTACAACATGAAACTAAATCCAGCTAAGTGTGCCTTCGGAGTATCAGTCGGAAAATTCCTAGGTTTCATAGTCAACCACCGAGGAATTGAGGCAAATCCAGACAAAATAAAAGCTGTGCTCGACATGCCGCCGCCATCAGGTATAAAGGAAGTCCAGGCGTCGACGGAAGGGATTCTTGCTTAAAGCGGGTCGTATCAGGGTAAGTGACAGTGTCGACCTTTCTTCAGTTTTGAAGAAGGCCTTTCAATGGGATCTGAAGTGCGAAGAAGCATTCTCGACGTGAGAAACATATTTGAGCTCCCACACCCCGTGCAGTGGCCCGTTCGGGTGAAAATAAACCTCTATACTTAGCGGTATTAGACTTCTCGACAGGAGCTATCCTCGTTAAAATGAGGCCAGTCTGACACAGTTTACTATTACCTTAGAGCTGAGAGGAGAGGAGGAGAAGGTAAGGATGGAGAAATTAATCTTGGCATTAGTAACCGCATCTCGGAAGCTCAGCCCTTACTTCCAGGCTCATACCATAGAAGTTCAACAGAATATCCAATAGAAGCAAGTGTTACATAAACCGAGACCTCGGGAAGGTGATGGAAGTGGGCCATAGAGGCGACGAGTTCGACATCGGATATAAGCTGGCGCAATAAAGGGCGGATCTTGCGGATTTTGTCATGGGTTCACCTCGGCGAGGAGCCTCTGAAGACACTGACACCGGCCGACCTGCCCATTTGAGCTTTTTGTGGGACGAGGCCACAAGCGCCTGAGAGCGGAGGCCGGGTTTGAATCCTAGCCCGGAAGGGATAAACATTAAATATGCTCGGTCGGATTCGAGCCTCGACAAGCGAGGCCGAATGAGGTCGTCATAGGAGCCTCCAACCTTGCCCATTCACTAGAAATTGACCAGCTTGAGGTCTGCAGCGACTCCCAGCTGGTAGTAAGACATATCAAAGACACCTACGAGGCCAAAAGCGGAAGAATGATCCTGTACCTTAAAAAGGTACGGGATTTATTGAAAAAGTTCGTGCTGGTCCAGGTTAGACATATCCAGACGAGAGGAACTCCGGGCGATGCCTTGGCAAAACTGGCGGCTTGACCTCACGGAAGACCTTAGTAGGTCAGCTTGCTTGTCGAATACCTTGCAAAGCCTTTTATAGATCTTTGTGGCGTGGAAGTTGCCCCAGTCGGTCGTGAGTTGGATGGACGCCATTTGGGATTACATAATAGACGGAGCGTCTGCAGGCGACGAAAGAGACGACTAAAATCGGGACGGTCAAGGCTAGATTCACTAATCATAAGGGAAGCCTTTACAAGCGAGGTTTCTTCACCCGTCCTTGGTGTCGCGGGAAAAACCGCGAATATGTGCTAAGGTACTGGTGCATGGGAGATCATGTGGTTTCAGGCATTCAGGAGATCTGGCGGGGATGCCTGGCTGATGCATGGATCAAGATTGACCTGGTCGGGAGATCTGAATTTGCAGGGCATGCGGGAATCACGCCTCCATTCCCAGGCCCTCCGACGTGATCAGGCCAGCTGCGATAGTGGGGTTTAAGGGAGGGGAGCAGGAGAGGACATGGTGGGACCTGCGCCCCTTGGAAGAGGGCGATGTAAGTCATCATCGTTGCGTAGATTATTTCACCAGAGTGGGCGAGGTCGAGACCTTTGGCCGCGATCACGGAGGCAGAAGATATGCTGCGATTTTTTGTGGCGAGCCGTCATATGCGGGTTTGGTATCGAGGCCACGGTATCAAACAATGGAAAGCAATTGACAGCATGAGGATTAAAGGGATTTTGTCTTGAGCTCGAATTAAAGTGTGCAAATTACGACACATCCATGATCTAATGGTCGAGGCATAAGTCACCATGTGAGCCATAAGGCCGCATTGAAGACCAAATTGGAAGATCTGCCAAGGCAAATGGGTAGAATCTCCAGGGTGTTATGGGCTTCTGGTATCTGTGAAGTCGCTGACCAGGAAACCCCATTTGCCTAGCCTTTATATGAAAGCAGTAGCCTATCGAGTCGGGTTAAAGTCCCCAAGGATTGAGTTGGCGACAGTGGAACACAATGACGAGTTTCTCCGCCTAAATTTGGACCTCTTAGATGAAAAGCGTGAGCAGGTCCTAGATTCTGCGAGAAGATTGCGAAGGAAGGCCGGCGGGTATTATAACTGAGTCAAACCAGGAGCTACATGCCGGGTGACCTAGTCTTAAAGAAGCTCCACACCGGCAAGGAAGAATCAGTAGCATGGAAAACTAGGCTAATGGGAAGGCCCTGCATCGTATCCTGCGTCGTCGGACCGGGCAACTACGAGCTCCAGACGGAGGAGGGAAAAATTCTACATCATGCTTGGAATGCCAGAATAACAAGGGTTTTATCGGTAGACCTCGGTTTGTAATCTTAAATGAGCGTATCAGATTTTCGGATGACAATTTGAGGCTTACTAGTTATTTTATTAGGCGTCTCAAGCGACTCGGACATATAAATGCTCGGGAAAAATTACGCCTAGCGGGAATGTGAGAAAGTTCATGAGTCAAAAATGGAAAATTCTCTTTATTCCAATCAAATTACACTCAATTACAATCAGTAGTGTCATCCAGTACCTTCGGAGAGTACAGTCTACCAGCCAGGTTTCCTCCCTTAAAGCCTTTAAGAAGAAAAGAGGAAAGGAAAACGAGATGAAAATAAATGGAAAAATGACAGAAAGGTGGAAAAGAGGAGAAGAAGAGTAGAAAGGTGGAAAAGAGGAAAAGAAGAAAAAAGGGATGGAAAGAGTTTGTGTGAAAGAAAAAAAAAAAAGGGAGAATGAGATGTGGAAGAAAAGAAGAAAGGAAGAAAGAGAGAATGAAAGAGAAAAAGAAGAGAGAATGAAGGAGAGGGAGAAAGAGAAGAAAGAAGAGGAAGAGAAAGAAGAACAGAAAATAGAGAAGCGGCTGAAATGCACCTCCCTCTAGGACGCGTTCCTGGCCGCGACTGAGAATAACATAACTCCATAAATGGGAGACTGGGGAAAACAACTCACGAGCGGGGTCGACAAAAGAACCAAAATGCCGGCGGATCCCAGGCAAACACGATCAAGCTTCGGCGGCTTCATTTGCGGATCTCGATTACGCACCGAAAGGCGGGAATACTCGAGAAGTATAAACCTTACTGATAGAGCGCCATTTATAAGAGGCCCAAGCACTCGGAGGGAAAGTCGTATGACCATTTCCAATTCTCCATGAACCAGCATTAAAGATACTCGCGTCTTTCCAAAGCTCGAAGTGGGGCCAGGCACGCACTTGACTCATTTAGCGGGATTCGACTACTTTGCACGAGCCATGCAACCTAAGAGTCGGATTAAACACCGAAGCTATTCGGCCGAGGCCTCGGCGCCGGGCCCGGTGGCTGGTTTGACGAGTTCGGCCTTCTCTACAGACCGCCGACTAAAGTCGGTTCATTTCGGGTTTTTCGGCCTGAGGCCTCGGCGCCCGAGCCTAGTAGCTCGGTTGTGAGGATTCGACTACTCTGCTTGCGGTAGTGCGACTGGGAGTCAGTCACGGCTTCGGGCTTATCGGCCCGAGTGAGGCCTCGGCGCCGGAAACCCGGCTCGGTTGTGAGGATTCGACTACTCTGCCGCGAGGCCATGCGTATGCGTCGGATCCATTTCGGGCCCTATTGGCCATAAGCCTCGCGCCGGGGCCGGCGGCTCGATTTTGAGAGCTCATTTGCTTTCGACTCAGCCATACGGCCCGAGGGTACACTCGGCACGGACGCTAAACTCGAGCTGATGTAGCCAAGAAATTAATTAGGTTCATGCGAAGCGCGAAATGCATAAGTAGAGCGAAGTGATAAAAAGAGCATTTATTAAGGAAAGGAGCTACATCGTCACGGGTCCCGGGCTCGGCCAAAAAATAAATAAGACAAAAGCTAGGCATCGATATGCCTTTGGCGTCGGGGCATCGAAGGAGGAGCCGGAGGGTGAAGAAGGGGAGGCGGGCCTCGGCGGGGTGTCCGGTTCTCCCGGAATGGTCGGCGAGAGAGGAGGAGTTCGCCGGCCCACCGTCGTCGCTAGGGATGTCGAAGTTGAAGTCCAGTAAGGTAGGCATTAGTGGCTTTCCTCACGAAAGGCAAGCCACTAGAAGCCCATTGAGTACGAGGCCTCATCTCTCAATCTTCTATAACTTCATCTTGATGAGCAGCCATGCGGAAGCTCATCTTGGGCGGGCCACTTGGCTTAGATCCACAGCCCTCTGTGAAGTCATTTTGTGCAGCGCGACTCATCCTGGGCCGCCGGCTCGCGCCGGCGGCTCTGTTGTTCGGGCCTCATCTTCTCTTCCCTCGGCCCGAGCACGTGCCGACGTGGTATGCTTCAAATCAGATTTAAGCTTCATTACCTCCTCGGTCATATGTTGCACCAGGCCATGTTCCGACCCGGCTCGGATGTGAGGGAAGCCACCCTCGCCTTGTAGACTCGGGCAGCTTTGGCATGACCTTCGTTTAGTTTAGCCTTTTTGGCTAAACCCTTCAAATGAGTAGCCACCTGCCACATCCAACATAGAATCAATATCAGTATGAATCCTTCGGCTTCGAATGGAACGAACCGACAAGATATGGGAACTTACGAGGCGACCTGGAGAGATAGAGCGAGCCTCATCAGCAGACGCTACTTTCGACCTCTTGGTCGAATCCTTAAGAATGGGGCGAGATCGCGCCTCTGCATGATTGGCATTGAGAAGCAAGGAGTCGCCATCTCGCCCGATTTTGGTCTGAGTCCTTCGCTTCGATTCTTAGCCCTCGGAGAAGGTGGCGCAACACTCTTCCGCGGCGGATTCGGACGGTGATGGGCATGGCTGGCTAGTGGGTGCGCTCCAGCGGCCCTACGAGGGACCTTTGCCTTGTGACAAACCCCGGAAAGAGGATGAACTCAAGACTTTAGGAGCCTGTTAGGGTGACGGTAGCGCCTTTCCGGCTTTCGGACATGGGTAGACGGAGAAGGAAGAGCGTAGTAATTTGGAACCTTGACCAAAGCAGGCCGATCTTTCTCGCGGAGTCTAGGGGTCTTCCATTTCACATACGGGGCTTGCAGAGACAGCGTCTCGAAGCCCAGAGAACGAAGCTCACCATAGTGGTTTGAGCGGCGGAGCCGTGGGAGGGCTTTCATGTGGTGGAAGGAGGCGGGCCTGAGTAAGCGGTAGCGGTGACCTCAGCTCGAAGGGCGAGGAATATCAGGCTTGTTCATTTCCGCGTAGGCGGAGGACACTCCAGCCAATGCCGATTGCATGATGTTATCTTGACCAGAGGTCGATTCGGCGCACGAGGCATGGAGCAATGCGAATTAGAAATACGATAACCCCATAAAGATTATGCAAAAACAAAGCGAACGCCACGTAGATTCTCGGGGTGGTCGAGCTGCGGGCATGGGGTGTCGTCCTTTGTTAAGAGGGTCATATTCCCAATTCTTGACGCTAACAAAGAAGTAGCGTCCTTCCAAAGCTTTGTGGGAAGAGGGAAGATCGAATGTCGCGGAGCGCGGAGGCTTGTGGGAAAAATAGAGGAAGCCCTCGTGATTTCCTTGGCGCTAATTGGAACCTGCAGTCCCTTGTCCTAAAGAAAACCAATAGGCCAACCAAATGCCCAACCATTGGGCGAGTTAGAAGGGCCAGACATTGAAGTGTTGAAACCCGCTCATGAAGGGATGCGTCTGAAAACCCACTTTCATGAAGGGATGCGAGGAAAGCGAAGACCATTATTGAAGGCCACTTGAAGAAGCACACCATCTTAGGCACGGAAACCTCATAGGAAATTGAAAGCGTCGGGGACCACACTTAGCGCCAAAGTCGGTGCGTCTGATAAAGGTGGCCCCATATGAGGGCCGGAATTTGCTAGGCCCACAATTAGGAAAACTGGCTGGACGGATTTTAGGTATTACGACCCTCCGGGATATTTAATCCGTCTGCTTTCCCTTACCCTTGTCGAGGGAAAAGGAGCGCCCACAGGGCATCTCGAGAAGTTCAACCAGAAATGGAACGGTCGGAGCGCTGTGATCGCCCGAGAACTAGCAGCGATCGAAGAGTCACCTCCAATACTCAGAGAAGAAGAGCGACCCGGACCCATGATGAAAGCAAGTAATGAAAACAAAACTTGGCCAACCTAACCTTAGCGCCTCGTCGTATCGGTCGAAAAGAGACTAAAGAGATAAAGAAGCAGCGGTCTCAGGAATAAAACAAAAAAAGCTATCTTAGGAAAAACGCCAGAAAAAGACTCTACACAAAAGGGTCAGTCGGAAAACTAAGGAAAAATGAAGTACGAACTCGGCGAGAAGCGAAAGAAGGGTTTCGAGGTTCAGGCACACAAGGCCAGAGGAGGAGTGCGAAAGAAACGAAGAGGGCGAAGAAGTGGGAGAGATGAGCGCGAAAACCAAAGAGTCATCATTATCGCGAGACGTATGACGGCGATCAAGCGTAACAACCCGGCCTCGGCGGACACGTGGAAATTGCATCCGTCTGAAGCGTTACAACCGCACCCGTCTCACATAAATGCAAGCGAGGCTTAGGGGCAGCGATAGGAGTTTGGAAAAATGGGCTCGGAGGCCCGCTCGTAAACCCGAGAAGGCGCGCCCGTTGAAGCACTCGGGCCTTTGGCCTTGACCCGAGGAATGAAGGCCCGATCGCATGGCCCAAAGGCCGAATTATGGGTGTCGAAAGCCCATTCTACAAATCAAACTAAATCCATAGATAAGGGAAATAGAATAATCCCAAATAACGTATTATCCTGCCGTCAAATAGATCTCACCAACAAGGAAAATAAGATAATTCACGTACCTTGACTCATCTGCGAATCAAGCCGAGATCCCCTTAATGAGGAAGAGAATAATTCTAAATAAGTCACATATCAATCAAATCCGATCACAGATAAAAGCAAGAAATATCACTGTCCGTGGGAAAGAATCTGTCGCCTGTCAGTGGGGAAACATATATTATAAATACTAGGCCACCACATCGGTGAAGAAGATGCATAACACGTTCGCCCTCTAGCGATCCCATCTTTTCTCGGAAAAGAGCGGCTTAGGCATCGGAGCGGCCACGGGGCGAAGCCCACATTGACCCTTTCTTCTTTCTTGAAGCTTTGCGGAGGAGTGCTGTCGAGCTTTGCATACTAAGCCCGGCGGAGTCTATCTCCGGCCAGACGATCGAGGCCTTCGGACCCGGTGACCGTACAGTTCAGAGCCCAGCGACCACGGCACGCTCCAGCCCAGTCCAGTTGAAAAAAGCATCATCAAAATAAATTTTCTTTCCTAATCTATGATAAGGCTAGCTCCTTTTTATAACTAACAACCAGAATCTTAAAAAAAATAAAATTGGAAACAAAAACTCACAAGGAATTAGAAAGAAAATCTTAGAACAATAATAAGAACATAACTCGTTATCCGAAGCCTAAAAATATAATAACCTAATCCTAAAGTTAATAAAAAAAGAAACCTAATAAAACTTAGAATAATAAAATCTTACATGATCAAGTCAAAAGTGTTTGAAGTTGCCCGAGAAAATAGAGTAGGCGGCTTAATTAGGGCATATGCATACCAAAGAACCTAACACAATATTTACAAAATAGAAGCAAAAATATTCCCTCTCTTCACTTCAAACATGTTGACTTATCCAACCCACTTCATCATCATCTCACATTTCTCTCTATATATATATGAACCCTAGGAAGTGCCATACATAGCCAAGCGACAATAGACCCGTATCTAGCTTCTCAATATCTCAAAATCTTCTTTGTTTCTCTGATTACTACTCTCTCCCCCACCACCCCCACATGGCTAAGTCATCAAGCCCTTCAGTTGCCCTAACCTTCATTCATGTTCAGGTGCTTTCTCTTTCTACTTTAGATGCAAGGAAGTTGTTGAGCATGGAGAAGGAAGGGTTTCTTCTATGGAGAAGATTTTAATTCTAGCTTCTCTTCCCGAGGTTCCTGCCTTCTTCTCTCCTAGTGATGAGGCCATAGCGATCAATATCAATGGGGCTCTTCCATATTTATCTTCCCGATTGAGGGCGGGAATGCTAGAGGAGTCTATCCCAAGTCCGGAGTTAGGCATTAGATATTCATCATTCCACGCAAAATTCCAACTCTTTATCAGGAAAATTTACCTATCTACTTTTAGAAATTTGAGAGTTTATAGTGTTATTTGATTTGTTTTTTTTTTCTTTTTCTTAGGGGTTTTGAGTTTGAGAGTTTGATAGTTTGATTAAGTGCGTACGTAGGCAATGCATATTGTATACTTGTTGGTTTAAATTAAATAGGAAAATGAGTTGCTATTTGTATTGATATGTAGCGCCCAGTCAGGGGCAGATTGACAACCCCGTCAACCCACGGGCTGTCTCATATCATGAGACCAGCTACATAGTAAAATGGCCACTTGGGCCCATACATCAATACTCACCAAAAATCTAACCAAATATATTACAATAGTTCAAGAGTTAATTACATCACTCTTAATACAAACATATATTAAAATTTGGAATTCTAATACATGTTTTACAAAATAATCAATCAAAGCCACATATCGACTTTTCTTCTGTGACCTCTAATGAGCACTTGAGTGGCACCACGAACTGCTCCTTGTACTACGAAATAATTTTCCCTTGATAGGGTGGCTTGATGCCACTTGATGGTTGAATTATCTACATGGGTTACTCGCGTCTAAGTGCACGTAATGACAACCAAACACATTCAAGCAAATACATGATCCTGCTTGAATGTCACCACATGATATGGATGAGAATGTGACTCACCCTTTCCAGCTTCTCGAGCCCTCGCTCCACCTCTAAGTACTAAACGGCGCCCAGGGAAAAACCTTTGTTTTACTGAAACAAAAGATTTTGTTCTCAAAAACATACTACCGAGTTTCGGTAAAATCTATTAGACAACCCTCCGAGGGGTGGTGCTGGTAATTCTCTGAAAGCTTGGAGTCATGGAGTCGCCATCAGAGATGGCTTGTTGAATGACTCTCCCAACAATTCTTGAGGAAAATCTTCCTTGAAATTCATTTCACAACCATTTCATTTTCTTTCATGTCATGCACTCACACCTATTGATCTAGGTTGCCTCGGTGCATATGAAATGCATTGTGCCATTTTCATGCAACACATGCCAATATATCATCATGCATATATCGACAAAATTGACATACATACCACATGTTATTTATTCATGGCAATAACATCAAAATTAACTCACATGGGCTAATTGACAATTCAATTCCAATGGCTCACACACAATTATATTTCATATAATTCAAACATCATGTTAACACATTTAATTCCATGCATTAACATATTATTTTCCACACAATTCAAGGCATTCATTTTAAGCAAATTTTATGCAAATAACACATGGACATTTTCGATCCAACACGAAAGTCGGGAGTGTTTTTAACAGTCCTAAAAACAGTGTGTGTGCTGTCCATGGACAGCCCCCTCATCAACATCGGTTCCACTTTTTTGGAAGTAGAAATGCTGCTGACCATTCAGGTCTGTAATAGCTCTAAAACAGCGATTTACTTACCCAAGCCACACCAACGGCCATGGACCAGTCCAAACGGGTCCACACAATTTCGACATTTCGGTCTCGAGTTTTTGGGATCGACCAAAACGGCCATTCACGGTCTCAAATACTCCAAATCATGAACAAAACTCTTAAACAATGATTAAATCAAGTAGGAGAAACCCCTACCTCCCGGAGTTGTCGAAACTCCACAAAGCCAGTGCACGCGTGGCCTTGCAGAGTGAGGAGCAGCTTTTCTGAACTAACTGCTTTTCCTTAGAAACCAACGGTCTGATTGCCGGGAATTCTAGAGATAAGGTGGAGTTTCTCTATCTAAAAATCTCACTATTTTCTCTCTCCTACGGTTTGCTCTTCTCCCCCTCTCTCTTCTCCTCTCTGACCCATTTAGTGTTGAGATTGAGACGAAGAGACTTGTCATTTCAATGCCACATGTCGATTCTAAGTGAGCAGCGCTGGGATTCCTTTATCCCTTATCCATCTACCTTTGATTTTCCTCCAATGGCATGATGCCATGTGTCTCATGTGAGCCCAGCCCAGGCTCAATGTTTGACTTGCCGCGACGACCGCATTAGGCGCCTCTTGGTCATAAAGTGTGCCAGAAGTGTCTCGCACTCCTCGTCGCCTCGAAAGAGTGAAATTTCGTGTCTCGAATTCGGCGAAGTCGACGTGGTAAATTTAGATTTTGCGAGACTATTCCAACGGTGAAGTCCATTTCGTCATCCGAGATGTAAAAAAATTCTGAATTTTGACCGAAATTACCATTTTATCATTTTTTAGAAAATTATGATTTTATCGGGGTTTCACATGATAATTATATTAGCAAATGGCAATAAGTCTACCTTTGGTGAGAGCTTGATAAAATAATTTGATAATTGAAAATATCTTAATAACTTAATTCAAATCATGAAATGTATTAAATAAATTTAGTAAAATAACTTAAACGATATAACTTAAAATAAAAAATTGCTTTAAATAATAAGTACTGAATTTTATCAAACACTTCATTTGTCCTTTCATTACCATGTATAAGTTGGTTTAAATATTTTTTTTATTAAACGATAACCAAAAAACAAGAGTTACATTTTGTTGGAATAGTAATTTTCTTGAAATTCATAGTTAAGAACTGTTTTTAAAAACATTTTTTTTAAAAAAATAAACCATTTTTTTATATATTTTAAAATAGTATTCTCTTTTCTAGATTCAAAATTTTGTTTGAGAGCTTTAAAAAACTTGTCGTGATAATAGGGTGTTTTTTAATAATATATTTAAATTATTTTCATTTAATTTTTGGAGGATTTTTTTTTTGAAGAATATTAATTTTTATAAGTAAAAAACTAGATGAAATACATGTAATAGAAGTTTCCATTATCTTTTTTTTTTATTGAAAATAAAATAATTTTATTAATTCAAACTAGCTTTATATCAATAGAAACACAGATATTTTGAAAACATACCTCATGAAACAACTAGTTAGGTTAATAGCATAATATTTTTGGAACCATTAAAGTTTCCATTATCTTATATGAAAGAAATATTTTTGGAAATAGTTATCAACAACCCTTTGTTTTCAGAAAACAGTTGTTTCCAAAAATGATTCTAGATTGTAGGCAGAGTTCCCCAGTTATTTTTAGAACCCCAACATATGCTTGTACAATGAGTTTTCATGCAATGAATGTCAACATTAAGTTAAAGCACAGGTCCTACTATTAATAGTGATTTGATATAGCTAAATGTTTAAAAGATTTGATTGATATGATGAGTTTCAAGCTGTGGTTTGATCAGGAGGGGCCTCAAAAGAAGTCCACCTTATTCAAAGGGTAATATCATGAATAAATGAATTCACATTTTTCCTAAGCCTATATTAATTTGTTTTGGTCGGTCCAAGTAAAGAAATATCTATAACACATACACATTGGTCTGTCGCACACATGTATGTACTCGATAGAATTTATTATGTAATTTTGGGATTCTCCCACGCGGAGAAGACTGATTCTATTTATGAACAGAATAGGAAGACTAGTATATATATTTATTTTCAAATTCAATTTATTTTCATTCTTCATAGTATAATTATTTTTAAAAACAAAAAGCTAAAATAATTCAAATGTGTTTTTTAAAAAATATCTTGATTTGATAATGTGTTTTCAAAAAGACAACTTTATCAAAAAAGAAAAAAGAAAAAAGAAAAAAGATCAAAGTATTTTGCAAGTCTAGAAAATAATATTTCATTTATAAGAATTTTTTTTTTTTAAATTAGTTTTTTAACAAACATAGAATTTTGAAAAACATGGAAGAGTAATAAAAGAATTCTATTAACAAGAAAGGTCCGAGCTTTCCCAAATTAAATCGTGACCTATCAATTTTTTAGCTTAGAACATATCAATGAAAAATGAACTGATATATTAAGACTTTATGCAAATAAGATAATTAAAGTGGTTTTTAAAGTTTTAAAAAGATAAATATATTCTAATCAATAATTAATCTAGAGATTCCTTGATCTCATAGGATGTGTGAATTTTTATTTATTTATTTATTTTTACATCATTCTATGGTGACATTCAGCAGTTTGGATTAGGTTATGATGGAATTGGAAATTTAGTTCTTAAATATGGCTAAAACGAGTCTATGTCCATAGATGGGATCAAGTTTGATTATTTATTTTCAAATATTTCATAAGTTTTTGTGTGGCATTGCCTTATTGGATAGTATTTTAGTATTAAATATGTTTTCAAAATTGGTATATTATTATCAAATATCATAAATTTTAATATGAAATTAGTTATTTTAATATTATTTTTTTAAAATCTTAAATACTTTTATGAGTTTTGATTAATTTTTTTATTTTATCCATATTATTTATTTGGATTTACCGATGACATTTCTATAAATTCCAAGACCTCCTTTAGGTAGTTGGACTCAGGCTGGGGCTAGGTGAAGCCCAAAAGTTTGAATGGATTGGCCAGGTCTTGGGTCAACAAACCAAATTTGCATCCTAAGTTCCACCTAGTTCTAAGACCAAATTGTTGAAGTAAAACTTTCAAATGATTGTATGAATGAGTAGTAATTCGTGTTCGCAAGTCATGTTTGGATCATGTAAATAACAGGTATTATATGGTATTTATCAATCCAAATACGACATAAATAATAAACGAGTCAAAACAACAAATTCAAACATGACACAATTAGTAATTGGGTAACATGATACGTATAACCCATTTATTAATTTTATAATTTTAAATAATATAAATTATAATTAATTCATCAATATTTAACACAAATAACAATTAAAATGGATTAATCTAGGTTAAATATTAATTAGCATAATAATTGAATAGGTCAAATTTGTGTTATGTGCATTAACACGAATATAACCCATTTATGAAACGGATTGGATAAGTTAACATGAATTTGACCTACATGGACATACCACTCTAATCCAGCACAACGAAAAAACTTGTCGAGTTCTTGCATTACCCGCGAGAATGGTATCCAAATTTTGCAAACCCTAATTCTATGTAAAGTTGGAAATATGGGTTGAGTTTGGGGTCAACCCACTTTGGCTCGATTTGATTGATCATATAGGCAACATAAAGATGTTACACGTCACTCACATTATTGGCTGACCATATGGCACACAGAGCATAATGCATACAGCTAAAAACCATGCATCTGTTCGATCGACTTATATTGGCATAGGGTCTATGAGCATCAAGGCAATGAGATCTTTCATCATTTTCCAACATGGGTGTACTGATCTCCATCTTTGTACTCGATATCCTCCACACGTGTAAAATTAAGAACACTAATGACGATTGGCAATGGCACTTGTGTTGGTATGAGGCTCTCTTGGTTGATATCCTTCCATGCATTGACTATCTGCTTATTCAACTCATCATAAGCCTCATGTTTTGTAACACCATATTGCTTAATGTAGCACACAACGCTTGTAGGAATGTGCATTAATCTACTTTGTTCAAACTGCACAAAAAGAAATGCCAAAAAAAAGAAGTGAGTAACATAATTTAAGAACCAAAATTAACCAAAATAATCTTTACTAAATATAGCTATTTAGAAATATGTTGAGAAAAGCATTGGCAACAAACCATTTGAGTTCTAAATGTAGAAGAATCTTATATGTACCTCGTGGGAAACTGTCATTCATGAGCCTACCAACGACTTCTGAAGCTCTAATCATCTTGGGGCGGGTGAGAACCCATTGGAAGACCTTCTGTGTCACTACATCTCCCATGCCAACGAAAGATGTAGCAATGAGCACAGTGTGACTACTACATACTAAGGCATTGCTCAGGTACTGATTGAATGTTGGTGTGTATCCTTGGTTCAACCATTTGGCTTCAACAAAGTAGGATTGAATTTGCCTTTTCATATGAGATACATAATCATGCAAATACATAGATCATGCTCCTAAGTTACAAATATATAAAAATCATGTTAGCGTTATTAAGGATCTAGAAGAAGGGTGCGTAATCGATTCCAAACCGTTTCTTTTGCACGATGGACACGGTATGATTTTCCTTGCTTGGCCATCTCTTCTTCTATTTCTTCATAAAAATCCAAGAATGCCCGATAAACCCACTTCAGATAATCTACAGGCAGTTGATCTGTGCAGCTAGTATCCCATCTGAAAGTGAAGTAATTATTACATAATATATCTTTGGAACTGCATGAAATCTGTACTAGACTTCAGAAGTGACTAATGAAATCGATATCCAAGAATCCAAATAACCTTTCAATTGCTTATGTTAGGGATTTAAGTTCTTCCATTGTACCATATGCATCATATATATCATTGATAATGGATAAAATTGCGGTCACTTTTGTTAAGAGCCTTAGAGCAAGGAAATACTGGGGCTCAAAGAACACCCCCAATGCCATAAAGTAGCATTCCACTAGTTTATCCCGTGCAAAAGGTAGCTTATTCACAAAGTCTAAACCTTTCCACCACCTGAAAGATATTTCAGCGGATGATGAGTTAAAGAAGGTTGCTAAATATCCCTCTTTTTGCATATATGTAGTCTCTTGAAGAATTTAGGGCTTGTTTGGTTATAGATTTTGAAAACTAATTTTTGTTCTAAAAAATACAAGGAGAACTAGAAAACGAGGAGAACACGTTTGGTTCCCAATTATTATTTTTCTGATCTGAAAGACAAGAAGAACATAAAAATACTAAATTTAGAAGGCGCCAAAACAATTTTTTAGAAACAACGAAGTAGATGTTCTCATATATTTTTTCAAAAACTTTTGCTCAGCAATAGGTTTTAAAAAACGAGACAGCGAGACCCTACTTATCTCGCTTAGCTCTTTCCTATGGAGTGATTGCAACAGGTTGAATTCCAACTTCTCAAGCTTGAGTAAAGATTTAATATGTGATTCATCTTGTTGGTAGATGGAAATGTAATGTCTTGCCTCTACCCTTGTCAAGCCCTTGAGAATAGGCCGGTTTAGTGCACGAATCACTCGTTTTGCAAGAGGATTATATGGATGATCAGTTACAACGGACTGAAGATGAGTAGTGGTGAAAGCCAGGGTTTCCTCTAGTATTTCTTCTCCATCAACCATCAAATGTGAAGCTTGGTATAAAGCTAGCAAACCAGGTGAGTCACTGATCAATGATTCCTTGAAGTTGCCTTCCTCTTCTTTGAACTTATTGAATACAACTGTTTCATCAGTGAAATTATATTAACATTAGATCAATATAAGAAATTCAAGATGACGTAAATTTTTGGCAGTTATGGGATAGGGGCTACTTTTACCTGATGAAACAGGATAACCTTCTTGTCTTAGTAGCCGGAATAGGAGAGAAGCATTTGTGAGGTATTCATTATCATCCAGCAGACTATATGTTCTATGCAAGTCCTTCAATGCTTCTTGGATCTCCCTTTTTAAAGTGGTAGGCCAATCCCAAGAGTTGGATGGAATCTATCAACTTCTGAAGTTCTGGAGATTTACAGGCACTGGCTTTTAGCTCCTTTCTCACTTCTTCTATCAGTTCTTCAATTTTCTGTTCATGGCCACCTGGATCGGAAAAATTTTGAACAAAATTAAGCCCCTGTTTGCTCATGTTCTTGAAAACATACGATTCTCCATAAATTATTTTGGGTATTACTTTTAAAATTAATTCTCAATTATTTTTGCCTTATTCAGTTTTATTTTACATAAAAAAGATATTATAGGCACTTATGTTCAACATAAAAAATATTCTTAAAATATTCTCTTGGAACCGCAACAACTTTATTTAAAAAATAATAATTTTAAAAAATCTTATACCAAAAATATTTTTTTTATTTAAAAATAATCAAAATGGCTTTTAAGTTAATGAACTTTTTTTGTTATAGAAAAATAAAACGTTTTCCAAATCATTTTGAAACAAGATTTTAAATTCCTTAACCTTCCATAAGGGTTGAAAAAATTTAAACTAAATTTTGTATGACGGTTATTTTTTAAAATTATTTTTAATCTGAAAAGTGTTTCTAAAATAATTATTATTTGTATTTTTGTAGAAATATTTAAATATGTGATTCTAATGAAAATACTTTAAAAAAAGAAGATTTTCCCGAGAAGTACTTTAATTAAAACATTATTAAAAGCTTTTTACATACAAACTAGGAGCCTTGAGGTCTGGTTCAAGTGGTAGGCTCAAGTAGTAAAGAGGTGAAAAACCGATTGGAATCTTCGTAAGAATAGATACTACAACATAAAATACGAAGTGAATAAATAAAAAATAAAAAATTAGGAAAGTCAAGAAGAAAATTCGTAGTACCAGATATTGAGTAGTATTTCTAATTCACTTACCGCATCATCAGAAGTATAGGTAAGGAAACGATCACCCCATAAGTTAGGTTGAAAATTGGCAGTGGGGCGAACCACCGGATTTTGAATAGGAGTGACTAGAAGTGAAAGAGACATGTTATGCCCTTGTAGAAAGCGTGTGTAGTTGTTTGTGCTTATCTTCATGGTATTTATAGGATAAGCTTATATTTCTAGGATGTTAATTAGAGTTGGATTAAAATAATTATGGGAAAGCCAGGGTGAAAGAAAATGAGGGCATGTTCTAATCTTCATTGTCTTTTACTTTTTGTCTTTTCAATATTGTATGAGAATCTTACTCTATGATGCAGACAATATCAATTTGAATTGAAATGGAATCTAGCTGTTGAAAAGAAAGAACAACCTGTTGTGTGGATTTATTTCATCATATGAGTGACTCTGCTTCTGATCCACTGAAGTGGGGAAATCATGTTGGAAGCGGTTAAGCAATTATTGTGATTCGTGCAGCAAACAACGAAAAATCATAGAGACAAAAAATGAAAGAGGAGTAAACACACAGATTTATGTGGTTCGATAGTGTGTCTATTGTGAAAAGAACATAAGAAAGAGGAGAAAAATGCAAGTCATTTCTCTATCCAATACTCCTTCACAATATCTATTACAAAGCAACGGACTGAATGAGAAGAAGGAAACCACACAAAAACATAAAAGAAGATAATATAACATAAAAGACTATTCTACCGTAAAAAAAATAAAATGATAAAATAACCTTTTTTTGTTAACACCCTCGAACTCACGTCACGACGCTACGAAACATCGGTTGCCAATTAACGAAAATGGAAAACATAATGCGACTTGGTAAAGAAATCTACAAGTTTCAATGAAGAAGAAACAAAAGGCAAAGAGATGGTGCCCTACTTGAGATGATGACGTGTAAAGTGACAATCAATCTCAGTAGTAGCGGTCGTTCATGAAAAGCGAGAGTTGAGCAATTTGAATAACCTTTGTTATTGTCATAACCATTGGAGTGTGGTGAGAAAGAAACCGCTCCTGCTCTCGAGTAACCCGATGTAACGAGTTGATCTATTTGATGCAGTGATGCCATGGCAGATACTGCGCTGGTTGAAGATAGAGAAATAATGTATTGTTTCTTACTCTTCGAAGAAATCAGAGAATCACCCAAAAAAATACAAAAACCACTAACAGACTTGTGATCAATGGGGTCACTGTCATAATCAGATCAAAGTATGCACCTGACTCGAAGAAGAGGTGGAAGAAAGTAGAAGACCTTGAAAAGCTGAAGAATAGCTTGTCAATAAATTTGTAGTAGGAGAAGCAACAAAGCGACTAACAATATGAACAACATAAGTAATATTAGGAAGAGTAATCTTAAGATAGACCAAGCTCCTAACAATAGTACGATACAATGTAGGATATGATTTAGCCCCAAGCTGTCCTGTTTAGGCCGAACCTACTATCCAGGTTTTCGGGACTGATTTTCGGCTGGGAAAAAGTGAGAATTTGGACTAGCATCCTTCAAGGAACTTGTAGCTCTATTTGAGAAATTGATGTTAGGCTTTTGAATCACCCAAATCGGACCTCTATAACTCAAGTTATGGCCCATTTTCCGGGACTATTACAGCTTAGGCTGTTTAATGCTGACTGTCTGATTTGCCACAAAATTAAGTATATCACATTTGGCAGATTGATATACTTGGTTGAAATTGTGTGGAAGTCAAATTGTGTGTTCTAATGGTTTAGCTTGTGTTGTGTTTGTATGAATAAGGCCATTACATGGCTTGTTGTAGGCTAGTTGTGGACATGTCTTGTCACAATTCGGCCTAGAGGTTGATGGATGTTGCTACTCGAGTAGTAGTCACTTATGATGTCAATTTATGCGTGTATTGATATGATGGCATGAATTGTATGATATATTTGGAATTTGTATGCTTTTTGATATAAATGTCCAAATGATGCATGGGTAATTATGCATGAGTAGGCATGCACATGTAGCACTCATCATATATGTAGCATGGTATGAATGAGCAATGGCATGATTGCATTGCATTATGCACTAGGACATCACATGACATGGGTGTGAGTGCATGGTAGAGATCGACACTGTGTTTGGTGTTTGATGAGATGTCGGGGTACATGGTTGATCTACATTGTGTTTGGTGTTCGATGGTGGGCTCATTAACATGGGATAACGTCCAAAATGAGTCACACGGTTTTGAAAATGAAAAATATGTGTGTTGGGCATAGGAAGTTGGGGTAGATCCCCCCCTAGGGTGAAAGACCTGGTATTGAGGTTAGACATGATCCACTTGGGAGGTGGCCCGTTAAAAAAATGTCGGAAGGCGTCTGGCATCTGGTGTAAACCGGAAATAATGGGCCACGAATGCATAAACACATGAAACTTAGGAAATGCAAGTTGATATCGGGAGCTAGTCAGTGGATGATTTATAAAATAAAAGCTTTTGTTTTGAAAAAAAATGGCCGGTGATGGAACATAATGGCCGGTTTGGTTTTCCCACGCTCGAATATGCATGTCTGCGAAGGGTCGGTGAGGACTCGGGACATGGGATAGGGTGAGTCACATTCTCATCCATGACATGTAGACATTTGAGTAGGAACGTGCATGTTTTTACTTGAATGTGTGTTGTGCCATTGTTTGTGCAATTAGGTGGGGAGTAGCCCTTGTAGGAATATTTCTCTACTAGGCATTGCTCACTCCATTATGGGACCCCCTTTTAGGTACAAGGAATGTACAGGGAGATGACGGCTCCCTCTGGTGCCGCTGATTTTGGAAGGAAACGAGATGTAGCTTGGATAAATATTTTTGTAAACTATATTAGAACAAACTAGTTTTAATATATGTTCTATATAAGAGTGTTGTAATAAACTCTTATGGACTATTGTGATATAGTTGTATATTGGAGACATGGACAGATGGACCCTGCGTAATCATTACTACTTCTGTTGAGACCATGGATGGGTTATGGTTATATTGTTATACAGGTTGTATGTTGGGTAGAGTTCCCCAAACAAATGAGACTTTGCCCGATTTTTGTGAAAATATGGATCCCGATAAATGGGACACAATAGTGTGGTATTAGGTTACCCGAAATTCACAGGAATTCCGTGGGTTGACAGATTGTCAACGAGACCCTCGGAAATTGGGGCCCGTCACATAATTAATAATAATCTCCCTAATTTAGTCTTTATTTTTATTTTTATTTACTTTTACATTTTATGTTATGTACATCTCATTCTTTTACTATTTGGGATTAGGCTTGAGGGCTCTAATTTATTTATTTTTAATAATAAGGACAAGGATATTGAGAAATTGTGAAATTATTTTGTAAATCGAGTATTTATTGATTAAAAAACAAATGATCAATAATTAAAGGACCCTATAAATGCATTACAAAATAATAATTTTATTGAAAAAATGAAGCATATGAATTCCCATTGGATAGAAAACATACCTACTATAGATCTAGAATTGTTGGCTACCATTTGTCTCCCAAATCTACAAAGGATGAGATCAAAGAAAAGCTAGGATTGAAAATGATTATTTCCTTCTCCCCAAAGCATGTTCTACCAAATCCTTGTGAAATTCTATAACTCTATTTACTTATATATATAAAGCACAAGGGAACAATTGAGCTTTGGTCCAATGAACTTACCAAAGCAAGGGAGAAGATAGAACCATGGACGCATAGCTAGTTAATATTAAACCATTCCATAAATGACCCATAATTAACATGCACAATTACACAATAAAAATTGTAATATGATTATGCTTAGTCCATAATTAATAAATTAATCTAACATTCTCCCACTTGGATGACATAATTATAACTGAAATGCTTTCTTAATAGATTTACATAGCCATAACCAATCATATACAATTAATACACCGAGAGGATGCACAAATCATACATATTCAGGCGCTATTAATCAAAATCATAACTCTAATGCTTCAACAAGAGACTTACATAGCCATAACCAATCACATACAATTAACACATCAAGAGGATGTATAAATCATACATAATTAATTGCTATTAATCGAGAAGCATTACAATGACAAGAGTATTGATTCAATAGAAAGAAAAACATAATCTGTCATTCATCTAGTCAAAATGACACAAAATCACAAGATAATGCCAAACATCAAAATGTGCATGTAATAATGAAAATGCATGAGCTTTCCTTACATAATACATGAAAAGGCAAAAATCCCACTAAAACATAAAGTCTAGGCTCCTAACAATCTCATGCGGGTGACGTGTTCTTGAAATACAAAAATAGGTAAGCCTTTAGTTAGTGGGTCTGCTAACATGCTAGTCATAGGCGTGTGCTCAACTAAATATAAATATATAGAAATTGGAAAGAACATTGAATATGATAGGGTTTGAAAAAATAAGTTTGGCGGACCCTCTCACGAAACCGAGACGGCATGTCCGCCTGAGGCCCAGGCGGTAACCTTGAAGGCCCGATCCTCGCCCCAAAGCTAGGTCATGGATAATTTAGAAGGCCCACATCCTACAATCAGTTAAATCTCATGATAAGGGAAGTAGGATAATCCTACAACATCTTATCCTTAAATCGGTAAATCTCATCGGTAAGGAAAATGAGATAATTCACGACCAAACAACTTATCCTGAATCCAAAATAGGGTCTCACCCGATAAGGAAGGAGGATAATTCTCAATAAACTACTATTTCAATATCTCTTATTAAATCGGAGTATTGATAAAGGCGAAGAAAATGCTCCCATCGATAAGGAAAGAATCCTTACTACCCTCCAATTGGGAATAACATATATTATAAATACCAGGCCACCCCATCGATAAAAGGTTTGCAACACATTCGACCTTTAAGCAGTCTATCTTTTCTCTCAGGAAGAGGCCGACTTAGGCATCGTGACCCGCGGGTGAAGCCCTCGTAGGCCCTTCTTTCTTTGTTTTTGCAGCCGGGGAGAGCAACAGCAACATAGCCTGCGTCGATTCGGCGGCTGATCCTAGTCAGGTTGTGGTAGTCTGGTCGGCGGAGCAACCCGGAGCACGCTCAGGCCCGTCCGGTTGAAAAAGGCATCATCGATTGGCGCCATGCAGCCAGGAACGGCGGTTCGCTACAAATAAAGGCCGATCTCGATTCTTGATGGTATCAACCGGGAACACAAGCGGGGAACAACCTTGATCCACGAGATGCGGGACCCCGCCGAGGCGTCACGGTGACGAGACCTCTGGCGCTTTAGAAGCGATCTGGCTTGGCCCAGCGGATGGGGTGGAGGTGCTCACGCGCACACACCTCCTGACAGCGCTGATAGGAGAGTTAGAGCAACTCACCGGGCGGATGCAATGCCACGAGAGCGCGACAAACTCGAAGGTCATAACATCACCCCTCGCTGAAGAGGCTGACATATTCTCGGCACTCCCAGGAGGCGAGAAGCGACGAGTCGTAGAGCCAAGGGGCTGGACCACACTTAGCCCTTGGAGAGGAGGGCAATGAAGCAACACTCGGGGGGCACGAAGAACTACGCCATCCTCAACAAGGGACGGGAGAGCGATCATGGGAGCAGAGGTTCAAGAGCCTCTAACAGGAACTCAGCCGCGTAAAGGAAGTTGTAAGGGGACGAGCTCCTGATACTATGGACACCTTGGTGCATGTGGCGAGTCACCAGATTCCGCAGTAGGAGTGCTCAGCTTCCCTCTTCGGCCAAGTTTTAGAACACAAGTGGAAGCGTTCGATGGTGCCAGTCAGTCGATCATCTCGACACTTATAAGAATCAAATGGGTTTGTATGGAGTATCGGGACCTGTGCGATCTTGAGCTTTAAGCTATCACATTAATTGACGCCCGGCTTGGTTTAACGGGCTCTCGCCCTCATCGATCTTCACCGTTCCATTATCCATTGCATTCGTCTCCTTCATTGGAGCCAGAACCTACGAGAAAGCGAGTTATCATCTGGCGACCATCAGCGAGCTACATGAAAGCTTGAGATCTTACGTCCGAGTTTAATGTCGAATCTCTAAAGGTAGATATACCCGATGAGAAGTTTTACATCAACTGCGTTCATTCTTAAATTTAGGAGTGCAATCAAAGGATTTGATATTCTCCATCTCAAATAATCCTCAGGCGAGCATGGCCGAGGTGCTCGCTAAAGCGGAAAAGTACATTAATGGTGAAGAAGCCCTCATATCGGAAGTTCTTGACCCATAAAGATAAAGCGGGGTGATAAGCGGCGGGGCCGAAGCCAGGCCAAAATAATGGGAGAGGTCTCGAAGAAAGATGAAGAGCGATCCCGAAAGGCGATGGAAGCCTCGGGGATCGTGGATCCTTCGGTAGGAACGGCGACAACATTATTCACCTCGGTTTACCCCTCACGGCCCGACCCGCAGTGTCGCGGTCTTGTGCGAATGCAAGCGAGCAGTTCTGGTGGCCATCGGATGAAGTCGGACCAGCCATAGAGATACCGAGGTATTGTGAGTTCCTGAGGATTCACGGGCATTGCAGGATGATTGCATGCGGCTCGGGAAAGAGATGAAATTACTTATTCGTGTGGGTATCTCAGGCTCTTCATAGCACTGGTCGGACGAATCGGGCTCGAGAGTCGGGATCAAGCTCGTGACCACTTAGCCGCCCACCTGAGCAGCTGATAACTCAGCACCCGACAACCTTTAGGAAATCCATGTGATCTCGGGGAGGATTCGCGGGAGGAGGGAGTCCGGCTCGGCCGAAGGCCCATCTGCGCGGTATCGGTCGGGGAGAGGTAGTGGAAGTACAGTATGTCAGCGCCTGGCTTGACACATCCATAACATTCTATGACTTAGATTTGGAGGGATGCTAGCACCCCCATGACGACCCTTTGGTAATACGAGCAGTTGTGGCCAACAAAACAGTCCATCGGGTCCTAGTTGACAATGGGAGTTCAACCGACATCATCTTCGCCTCGACCTTCTACAAGATGGACATCGGAAGGGCTAGACTGGAACCAGTCAGCACCCACTTGCAAGGATTCTCTAGAGAGAAAGTGTTACCCTTGGGCTCCATACAACTAGTGCTCACTTTGGGAGACCCCCCATGCCAGGCAACGACCATAGCAAGATTCCTCGTTGTAGAGGCCCCATCGACCTATAATATGTTGCTAGGGAGACCCTCTCTCAACGCAATAAAGGCCATTCCCTCTGCGTACCACATGATGATCAAGTTTCCCACCACAAGCGGAGTAAGAATGGTTCGACGAGATCAGCAGCGTGGCAGTATTTTTCGGCATCCATGAAGCAAAAGCGGCCCGTGGCGTATACTGGAGCAAGCTTGAAATCTTGCGGCGAAGTGAACACGCGACCTGAACCCTCGGAAGAAGTGGAACTGTACCGTTGAATAGCGACCACTGAACACCTACGTACCATCGGCTCAGCTTCGCGGAGAAGACCTCGAGAGCCCTCTTTTACCCGTTTCTTGAGATAGAAACGAGCGTCTTAGCGTAGACGGCGGATATGGGGGAATTGACCCCACAGTAATCACTCATAGGTTAAACATTAGCCCATCCTCCAAGCCAGTCAAGCAAAAGAGAAGGAGCTTCGCGGAAAGCAGCGATCAACGAGGAGGTCGTGAGCTTCTCCCGAGGCGGGGCAATCGGGAGAGGTGGAATATCATGAATGGGTGATGTTGTACTCGTCAAAAGTGAGCGACGAAGTGGCGACTGCGCATCGACTTCGACATCAGCGAGCATGCCCGAAGGATGGTTTCCTTTCTTGCGAATCGACCTCATCATAGATGCCACAGCCGACCATGAACTCCTCAGTTTCATGGATACTTTCTCAGTTCTGACCCGGATTAGCATGGATCGGATGACGAAAAGACCTCGTTAAGATTCTGAGGCGAGGAACCTATTGCCTCGTGTGATGTCCCTTTGGGCTCAGCAGAATGTGGGAGCATTTGCTCAGTGCATTAAATGGATGTTCCATAAGCGAATAGTAATGTACATGGAGGTGTATATATAGATGACATGTTGGTGAAGTCCACCCGCTGCTTGAGAAATCACGTAGCTCGTATATGCGAGCGTTCGGATCCTTATACGCTTTCGGGCCATGCGGCACAGAAGTTAGTTCGACTCGAGGCTATTCAGCCCGCCAAGGCCTCGGCGCTAGAGCCGAGCTGAGTTGGCGAAATCATTTACTGCGATGGGCCATGCGGCAAGAGTGGGGTTCATTTCAGTGTGACCTCAGGCCTCGGCGCGGGAAGGCCAATAGCTCGGGTTTGGCGAGCTCCAGCTGCTCTGCTCGAGGCCATGTAGTCTAAGAGTCGGTTCATCTCTGGCTGTCGGCCGCGAGGCCTCGGTGCCGGGAGCCCGATAGCTCAGGTTTGACGAGCTCGACTCTTATGCTCAGGCCATGCGGCCCGAGTCGGTTCGGCAGAACATTCAGCCCGTAAGGCCTTAGCGCAGAGGAGCCTAGCGGCTCGGTTGGCCGAGGCTCGGCTGCTGCCGCTGGAGCCCGTGCGGCCTAAGAGTCCCGGTTGGCTCGAATTTTATTCAGCCCTCCCAGGCCTCGGCGCCGGGAGCCCGACGACTCCGGTTTAGCAGGCTCGGCCTGCTGCCGCTCGATCCGGTACGGCTAAGAGTCGGTTCGGCTCGGTGATACGCCCATGAGCCACACGGCCACGGGGCCCGGCTCGGTTTGATGAGCTCTCACTACTTTAACCGAGCCGTGCGGCTAGAGTCGGTTATTTCGAATTTGTGCGGCTGTAAGGCCTCGGTGCTAGGAGCCCGATGGCTGGATTTTGCGAGCCCCCTTCTCTCTCGGGCCATGCGGCCCTAAGAGTCGGTTCGACTCGGTTGTCGGCCCACAGGCCTCGGCGCGGGAGCCAATGACTCGGTTGTGAGCTCCCGCTCTCTTGCTCCCGGGCCCGTACGGCTTAAAATGAAGTTCATTTCTATTTATTCAGCCCAGCGAAAGCCTCATTGGCCCAGAGCCCGGCCGGCTTAGTTTGCTTGAGCTCCACTACTCTGCTCGGGCCATGCGGCTGGGAGTCGGTTCGGCTCGAGGCTATTCAGCCCTCAGGCCTCGGCCGCCGGGAGCGAAGCTGACTCGGTGAGCTCGGCTACTGCTGCTCGGGCTATGCGGCTACAGAAGTCGGTTCGACTCGAGTTATTCGGCCTGAGGCCTCAGCGCCAAGAGCCCAGTAGCTCAGTTTGACGAGCTCAACTACTCTCCTCAGGCCATGCAACCCAAGAGTCAGTTTAGCTTAGGCTATTCAGCCCATAAGGCCTTAGCGCTAGGAGCCCAGCAGCACCGATTTGACAGCTTGGCTGCTGCGCCGGTAAAGTGCGGCTGTCGGTTCATTTCCGAGCTGTTCGATACTGGGGCCTCGGCGCCCGAGGCCCGGCCGGGCCCGGTTTGACAAGCTGCGCGAAGAGAGAGAAGATGGCGTTTGCTACGATTCGGGCCGTACGACCTCGAGTTAGTTCGATTTCGAATTTGTCGACCCCCTGAGGCCTCGGCGCCCGAGGGCCAATGACTCGGTTTATTGAGCTCAGCTACTCTGCTCAGGCCATGCAACCTAAGAGTCAATTCAGCTCAGGCTATTCAGCCCTCAAGGCCTCAGCGCCAGGAGCCCAACAGCTCACTTTGATGAGCTTAGCTACTCTGCTCAGGCCATGCAGCCTAAGAGTCGGTCGGCTCATTGTCGACCTGAGGCCTCGGTGCTACTCGACTCGACGGCTCGAGTTTGAGCTCCACTGTTGCGCTCTCGGGCCCGTGCGGCCCTAAGAGTTAGTTCAGCTTAGGCTATTTTGCCCATAAGGCCTTAGCGCCAGGAGCCCAGTAGCTCAGTTTGTTGAGCTCAACTACTCTGCTCGGGCCGTACGGCCAGTGTTCGATTCGGCTCAAATTTATTCGGCCCATCGCTCTCGTGGCAAGAGGCCAACCATTTCTCGGTTGTGACCTCAGCTTCTCGGCTCGAGGCCACGCTAGGGGAGTTAGTTCGGCTCAGCTTCCGGCCCACATAGCCGGTAAGCTCGGTTTGAAGAGCTCATTGCTCAACTGCGAGCTCGGATTCGATTCATGCGAGCAGCGCGGAGTGCATAAGTATGGCCAGCAGGTGAAATAAAATTCTATATTCATTAAGGAAAAGGCCACATATGTCCTAGGTCCCAAGCCCAGCAAAAAAAAAAAAAAAACTAGCAAGCCAAGATATGTGCGGGAAATTAGACATCAGAGGAGGGAAGGAGCGGAGACGAAGGGGAGTAGGCCTCGGCCCGGGAGTATCGGTCGGCCCGGAGATGGTCGACGAGGATTCTTACGCGCCATCATGCGGCTAGGAAGATCGAAATTGAAGGCAGCCCGGGCTTGGGTGGGCGTGCGACCTTCCTCACGAAAGGCGAGCCACTAGAAGCCCATTGAGTGCGGGCCACTAAGTCCCTCGATCTCCCTTTATAACCGTCCTGCGAGGCGACCCGGAGTTGCTTGTTGATGAAGGGTCCACTACGCGACCCACGACACTCCTAAGTCAGGTGTTCCGCAGAGCTTAGAGCCTCAAAAGCCTCGCGACGAGCTCCGTCTAGCAGCACTGTCTTATTGCGCAGCTCGTCTCTAGCCGCACGCAACTCTTCTTGAGACCCTGTTTCGCTGCAGGATGTAAAAAAGCTCGTCCACGACCATCGAGAAGCTAAGGCTGGGCGGGCTGCGGCCGTCACGGCCTCCGAGGAAGTCATTTTGTACGGCCCAGCGGCTCATCCGAGATCTCCGAGAAGCTCGGCATCGGTAAGCTCTCAAAGTTTGTTTCTAGCTTAATCTTCTCTACCTACGGCGTGCGCGCAGCGTGGTAACGCTTCCAAATCATACACCGCACCGGTCCATGACATAGCCGCTTTCGAAGTTAGAAGCCACCTCTCCTTATGCTTCGGCGGCTTTGACTATAACTGTTCGGATTGGCCTTTTTGGCGAAACTCTTCAAATGAATAGCCACACACTTACATCCAACGCAAGATCAATACCTAACCTGAGTCAACACCCGACTCATGCGGAAGTCGGACACGGCCAGAGATAGGGAACTTACAAAGGCGACCCCTGGAGGATAAGGGGCCAAAGCTTCACTGCATAACCGGCGCGCCCAGGCCTCTCGAGATGGGAATCTTTGGGATAGAAGAGGCCAGCGCCCGCGTCCGGCTCGGCATTGAGGAGACGGAGTCGCCATCCCGGAAGTCAGGCTTCGAGCTCCTCTTCAATTCTTCGCCCTTAAGGGAAGATGACTTGTTTTCCACTCTGCGGGTTCCCGAGCAGATGGGCATGACCTCTGGCAGTGCTCATTATTCCCGAGGAGCCTTTTGCCTTTGCAGCAGAGCCAGAGCGGGTTTGCGAACTCAAAGCTTCCCCAGGGACCTCGGTAGGAGCGTGACACACTACTTCCCCGTGTCGGCGTGAGGTAGAAAGGGAGGAAGACGCCCCCAATTTTTGGAACCTTGCCCCCAATTTGGACGAGTTTTTCTGTGAGGTTCGAGTTTTTAAGTTTCACGCTCACAGGGACTTAGAGGCGGCATCTCCACTTTCGAGTCGAAGCTCTCCACTTGGTGGGCCTTGACGAGAAAGGCTGATGGGAGAGATTTTCATAGTGGAAGGAGGCGAAGGCCTCAAGCGTGAGTGTCTGGATAGACCTCGAGCTTGAGGGGCGGGAATATCAGGCTGATCGAAGCTCGGCGTAGGGCGCGGGGAACACTCGGTAACCCTTGCTCTATGACGTTATCTTCGGAAGTGAGATCGGGTTGAGCACACGAGAAGCATGCGAACAGCGAGAATCGAGAGATACCCGATGGCGCCTCACGAGACTATACCCCGAGAACAAGCGATACTCACGTAAGATTCTCGGGGTAGTCCAGTGCTTGGAACCCCGAGTGTCGGAGAATTCGTATTCCCAATTGCGGCCGCTAACAAAGAAGCAACGCTCCTTCCAAAGCCTATGGGAAGAGGAAGGTCGAGAATCACCGGAGAACCTGGGAACCTTGGGAAAATAAAGAAGCCCTCGGCCGGTTCCTTCGCTAAAGATCAAGGAACGGGGCTATGTGCAGGAACAGGGCCCCTGTCCCTAAAAGAAAACCAATAGCCCGACCGATACCCCGACAATTGGGTGAGAGTTGAGAAGGGCGAACATTGAAGTCTTGAAGCCCCTTTTATAAAAGGGATGCGGAGGAAGCGAAGACCGTTATCGGCCACTTCAAAACTACCATCTTAGGTATTGAACCACGTAGAGTCGAAATGTCGGGGGACCGGACAGGACACGAGGAGGCCTATAACGCCTAGCAAAAGTGGCCCCATACAAGGATCCGACTTTGTTAAGGTCCATCGCGGAAGCATTCTACGCATAATTGGACCTTAGGTACTCGATCCCAAGTGGTACTTGTCAGTCTGATCTCCGCATACCCTTGTTGAAGGAAAAGGGGCTCCACAGGGCATCTCGAAGATCAACTCATTAGAACGGACGGAAGGGCCGCCGATCCTATTTCGAAGATGGAGCTTTCTTGACGAAGAGTCACCTCCAATCTGCGAGAGAAGAAGGAACCGGACTCATGGTGATAGCAAGTAGTGAAAACAAAACTTGTGACCTAACCTGCCTTATCGATGTATTGTTCGAAAAACACCAAGAGAGAAAGGCGGCGGTCCCGAGGGAATAAAACGGGAAAAAGCTATCTCTCGAGAAAGGCCCATTTAGAAAATTTACTCCACGAAGGTTCATACACTAAGGAAAAGGGAAGTCGGACTCGGTAAAGAGCGGAGAAAAGCCGGATCGGGGGCACACAAAGTGACGGTCGGAGAGTCTAGCGAGCGAGAGCGAGAAGGAAGCTGGAAAGAAGTGGAAGAAATGAGCGCGAAAATCGAAAAGTCATCATTATCACAAGACATGAGACAGCGACAAAGCCCTAACTAACCCAGCCTCGAGCAGACACGTGGCAATTGCATCCGATACGAGAAATGTTACAGCCCTTGCCCACGCACACCGAACACAAGGGCTGGGGGGCAACTGATAGGGTTTGAAAAATAGGCTCGCAGGCCCTCTCACCAAGCCCAAAGAAGAGACGCGCCCAGTAAAACACCCAGGCCCCCGGAAACTAGCCTAAACGAAGGCTCCAACCGCTCGCCCCAAAGGCCATGGATAATTTGGAAGGCCTACATCCCGTAAATCGCCTTTAAATCTCGCTAATAAGGGAAGTAGATAACTCTCACAACATCTTATCTTATAAATCCAACTAAATCTCCAACTAAATCTCATCAGCAAGGAAAATAGGATAATTCACAGCAAACAGCTTTTCCTGTAGATCAAACCGGGTCTCACCAATAAGGAAGGAGGATAATTCTCAATAAACTACTCTTTCAATATCCCTTATTAAATCCGATATCGATAAAGGCAGAAAATATCCCATCCAATGGGAAAGAATCCTTACTACCCTCAAATTGGGAATAACATATACTATAAATACCAAGTCACCCCATCGGTAAAAGGTACGCAACACATTCGCCCTCTAAGCAGTCTATCTTTTCTCTCAAGAAGGAACTGACTTAGCACGGAGCGCACCATGGCCCCTCCCGCCCTTCTTCTTGTTTTCGCAGGGGAGAGCAACAACATAGCCTCGCAAATCGCCCAGCACAAATCTCAGTCTGACCCAACGACCCTCGACACACCCACCTCAAATCCTGGGCTGAAAAGGCATTATCGTAATACGAGAACATTATTAGAAATCCATTAGGGAAGTTGTATTTCTCCAAAAATAAGGCAAAAATCATTTGGTAATATGCAAAAATCTTTACATAATTTTAGGTTGGAGGTTTTTCTTTTGTTTTAAAATTAATTTTTGATAGGGAAAAAGGATAAAAGGAGTTCGATATTTCCTCTTGCTATAGAAGTTCTCTTTCATTTCGTTGGTGAGGTTCATATGTTCGATCAATTAATGAGTCCAAAATTGCTTAAATGAAATTTAAGTATTAGAATAACCAAACTTATTTCTTTTCCCTTGGTTATCTACGTTGAAAGACGTATTTCGTGAACTAGAATTGTAGAAGGTTCAATTCTCGAGCCTTTTGTGATGGTCACTTTGGAAAAGACTTCCTCTAAGCCTCTTTTAACTTTGAAATACTTAATTGATATGAAGTCAAACAACAATACCTGCCCTATTCACTCTTTGTCCTCCAACTAGTAAGCCAGCTCCTTCCATAGCCGGAAAATAGAAGAAATGGGCATCTATTTTTGCTTGAACTTGAGATTCCAAAGATTAAAGTATCTCGACTTGTATTAATTAATATTGACTTTGCATGAAAAACTCACTACTGAATCCCAAATGCATCATTAAACAATACAGCAAGAGAAGGTGTACACCATTTGCATACATTATTATTACAATTAGAAACATACACTACTAGAAAATTGGAATATAGCAGCACAATTATAGTAGGGGTCAAAAAATTTTATGACTAAAAATGCATATAATCACGTTTTATTTATTTCCCGCAGCAGAAGGAATTTGTTACCACCCTTTAGGTGGGGAAATTAATTGGCCACTACTATACAAGCCTCTATAGTTTGAAAATATTTAAAATCAGTTAAATTTAAAAATTTACAAGCCACTCTCTTCCTTTTTTTTGGAGTTTTCGACACTCACTACTACCAATCGCATTCGATCCGTACTCACCACCACCCTGGGATCGACGGATCAACATCGCCGGCTCAGTCTCCCCCTCGCCTTCCCGACGACGCGCCAAGCCCCGTGGAAATTCACAACCCGCTCCGTCCAAAGCTCGACTCTTCCTGTACCTGAGTACACCGGTCATGCAATCGTCTAATCCAAGTTCTTTTTTTTTTGATTTGATTTTTAGGGGTGGGGTTGATTTTGGAATCGGAGTTGCATTTTTGTGGGCAAATCATATCGCTTCACAATGGAAAATAGACCTGAGAGAGAAGAAGAATGAAGATTTTTTTTCGTTTGAATATTGTGATTTTGTGTTCTTAACGAAATGGTGCTGTCAGTTTTTCTTTCATTTTCTTTCCTCCTCACTAAAAATAGTATGTAGTTTGGTTGCCTAGTGAATGGTGGAAAGGGGAAGGAAGGTGCGATATAAAGCTATCCCTAATTTCCTAATCTCGCAATCCTCCCTCTCTCTCTCTCTCACTCACTCTAGCCTCTTTAGAGTCCAAACGTTCTAATCTCAATTAGTTATAGAGTTTTTTTGCTCACTCGATTGGGAGAGTTTTCACCAACCTGATTTCGACATCGTCAACTGGGCTATGGATCTCCTGCTCTAATCAAGATCTGACTAGGTTTTCTCCGCTGCTTAATCTTTGAAACGACAAACTCGAACCTCGAACCTTCGTCTCATACTGGTTTGACTCGCTTCTTTTTGATTTTGAACTAAGGCATATACTTTTTGAATTTCCAGAAACTGTTTGTTGAAATGTCTAAATGAATGCGTTGGGTTCTGCTACAATTTTGTTTGCTTCTCTCGGTTTTTCTATTCCTGCTTTGATTATTCGATGAGGAATAAAAGATTTTTTGGACCGGTTTTTCAAATGCTATTTCTTTGGTTGGAATAAATGATTTTCGCTTCTCATACTAATTGCGCTCTACCATGATTTTCTATTGTTGTTATTCTCCTCCCACATTCATATCTCCGTACCACGTTTGATTCAAACTGCCGCTCCATGCTAGATGAGCAATTATGGAGGGCCTACGATCCGCGACATTCGCATTCGATCTCACCGGGAATAATCTCAGCCCAATGCCCATCTCTCCTCGAACTTGGAGTTTTCCCTCGATCAATGAATTTGATCCCGCTTCCCATTTGATACCCCGTGGATTTTTCTCCTTAGCTCCAATCTCGGGATCGTATAGTCATGAGAATTCATTCGCTTGTCGCTTTTTAGCATTGTTTTTCCTAGAAATAGCATCATTCTTCCCAAGCCATATAAGTGCCTATTTGGCCATGGATGAGCGATGATAGATATCATTAACAAAATTTCCGTTTCTAACTCAGCTAGAATTTTTTTATTCACACCTGCTTGTTTCGATTCAAACTTCATTAATAAAACTCAAGCAACATAGCATGAAAGAAAAGGTAGCCATGGAAAACCGGTTGTACGTTAAACAAACAGGAACTCGCCTGCTCGTTGTTACAAACCCAACCAATGGATGCAATATAAAAAGATGTTTTCTCTTCTAGCTCGCATAAGATATTCTCAAGGTCTAAGATCATACAAACTCAAAGCCTTCTCTTTCATGTTATTTCTTTTTTATCAAGGTCTTTGTTTTTAGTCGTTCTCCATCTCTTACTCGGATTAACCTAGCTTTTTATGTTCATTGTTTAAATTCAGGTGCTGGAGCCCAAATTCTTAATGATTCCCATTACCTAGGTCGGCCGAGCCAACCACACCACATGGGCACTTTTTTTTCTCTCGATAAACATGAGAATTGCAATGTACTAAGACCATGCCATCTCCCATGTTATCATTTTTTTTACTCATTAACACAATTATGCAAGTTAACTGTATGTTTATTATTTGTATTATTTTTTTATTAATTTAACATGTAGATTTTGTTTATGGTTTTCTATCAGAATTTTATTTGCTTACAAAGAGAGGAAGTCGAATTCGAGACTGGGCCGTTATAAGAATTTGAAAAATGGTTTCGGGATGTTCCATTCCGGTGATGATGGTCAGGTGGCTGGGAGACAAATTTCGCTGGCGTGTCGGGCTTTCATCAGATTCAAATTCTTGATCTTTGAATGATCACTGTCTTGGCTGTCAGAGCAGTAGATGTTGTATTCATACAGATTTAGCTATTGGATTATGAATAACTGGAGGCTGTTGAAAATTTTAAATATGCTAGTGTTAGTGAAAGATCAAACAAGTAAAGGCATTACATTTGTTCCTCAATATGCTAGTGTGATGACTCCATGTTTATATAATTATGACTCCTCTTTGTGTTTCTGAATGGAGAAGAATAAGGGGGTGTTTATGAGATATGTGATCCATTGCCACTCCCAGCAGTGGCTTCAGGTTCCATAGAAACAGTGGGAGCAACTGTAGTAGAGTCAGTTGGGTCGATAGGTAAAGTATTCGATTCTTCTGTTCCATAACCCGTAAAAGAATTTTCATTGTTCCTTGTTAAATGTAGACTTGGAGAAAGGGATATAGATCAGGATCACAAGATTTCTTAGATTAAATATCTCGAAGGGCATGTAATCTGCATACTTGGGAGACTTGATGAAGATATTGGAATTTAGAGAAGGAGGAATGTGTAAGGTATTAGAATAATTGTCACAGGTGTTTATAAATCACAAGTTATCCTTCTTGAAAGCCAAGTTCCATGATCGGTCAAGAAATCTTGAATTCTCCGAAAAGTAGAAACCAAGGATTTGTTGGTCTTGTTTTTGAAAATCAAGCTTGGCATCACTTAAACACGTAGTACACCAAAAATGTGTTCTCTAAACTCTTTCTTTGTTCTATAAATTTAGAGTTAAGATGATGCTACTTAACACTTCAATTTCAAGACCTATGGTAATTTTAAAAGAAACTTTGGTCACAGACAGAGAACAATTTTGAAATCGAAGGTACATAGCTATCTCCCGCAATGGGCAATCAGAGAAAAACAACAATTCCTTCCTATGCTCCATTTTCTTGATGAGAAAAAGTAGACAACCAGAAAACATTTCAAGCTTTAATTTTCAAGGCCCAAGAAAGTAAAAAAAAAGATAACTTCTGGCCTCCAACTAATCCTTTTCCAAAGACTTACAAACTTTTTACCATTGTCCCTATATTATCTTCCCTGTATCAACTTTAGTCATTTTGGAAATTTGAAAGTTTATGGTGCATGAGATCCTAAAAATTAAGCTATTCTGTTTCTTTTTTTTTCCTTAAATGTGCATTCAGCATATGAACTGGTAATAGTTTAACTAACATCCTTAGTTTAACTAACATCCTTAGTTTAACTAACCGAAGTTTATCCAAAGGTGCATTCATATTTAAGAATTAATAGAAAATTCTCTGTATTATCATTGTCCTATTATCTTCCTCGTATCAACCTTTATCCATTTTGGAAATTTGAGTTTGTGGTGGATGAGATCCTAAAATTAAGCTCTTTTTTTTTTTTTTTTCACTTTTCTGTTGTAGACATTCCACATATGAGCTGCAATAATTTACCGCATACACCCTGGTTTAACTAATAGAAATTTATCCATAAAAGGTACATCCATGATTAATAACTACTAGCAAATTCTAATACTAATCTTATAAAATGTTGGTTGATGCCTCGGGGAGCCACTGTAGCATCCGCTTTAGACCTTTGTAGATTCTCTTAGCATCCATAAAAGTTACACTCATGTCTCTCTGCAAGAAGTTTGCTAGAGTCTCCCATGAGTATTTTTTAACATCCAAAAAAAATGAGGATTTTTTATTTTGACAAGTTCTGGTTATTGAACTCATACTACCATAGTTGATGTTAAAATCTGTCGAGCGTACTCATACCGTTGTCATCGATGAAGTCACAGCCTCCTCTTATGAGTGTAAATATCGGAGCCATTAGCTTTCTTAATGTTAAACTTTCTTTCAGGCACTAAAACATTTGTTCTATATTTTGGGCACCAGAGTCTTCAGTAAATGGATGTTTTTATTTTCAAGTAAAGGTACATTGGTCTCTTATGGTTTTTGGTTGTTGGTTTGCTTTCTAGAATTTCTCTATATATTATAGTGACCTAGCATAACATCCATCTATAGCTTCCATTCAAATATGTTTGAGGAACAACCTACTAAAATCATAGACATTTTTTATCGACCATGCTTTTTAATTACACCGTAGGAAACGAAGAAGAAACAACAAAAGCCAAGCAATTACTCAGCTCTCAAGGCTTACCAGAAATAGATGAAGCGAGAGATCAACTACGTAAGGTATCAACAAGGTCATGTCGCCTAGCTCGCCTGTTCTTGATCGGCTGGCTCACATCCACCAGAGAGTCCCTTGATAAAGCCCACCAAGGCAAACCCAGCATTACCGGGTTCCAATACCGTCAAAAAACATATAATCACCATTCCCATGGCTCTCCCCTCGTTGATTCCTTCAGATACGTTGATATCCCCTCGTCAGAAGCACTCCTCGCTTTAACATGTGCATGTTGGGTTTTACAAAAGGATGTGTTAAATTTAATGTAAAACTAATTATTATATATCGCTGTTATTATGGAAACAATGTATAAATAATTTTTAGGTATGAGGCCTTCTCTACCTTGAGCGTAAATTGTGTTCGATGAAGGGTAGTGGTTGCACTATAATTTAGCATTCGTTGCATGTTCTCGCTATGAATTCCTCGCAAATCAAAAAAGATTGTGATGTAAATAAAGATTGCAAAGATAAATGGTATGAACCATCCTTATGGCCGGGGTCAATCACAAACCGCGACTATAAAACCATCCCTTATGGCTGTGGTCACATAACCGAGGCTATAAATCATCTCTTTGGTTGGGGTCAACCACAAACCGTGACTATAAACATCCCTATGGCCGGGGTCAATCACAAACCGCTGCTATAAACAATACCTATGGCCGGGGTCAATCAAAACCGTGGCTATAACCATCCCTATGGCCGGGGTCAACCATAAACCGCGGCTATAAACTATGCCAAATTATTAAATAATGAAAGAGCCTATGTTACCTGCCATGAAGTGACTCAGAGAGAGGATTTCCTCCACACCACCTATGGTCATGCCATGTCGCAGTCTTCATCCACACTCTATATTTTATAGTCAAGATATATACCACTTTTACCGGTCGATGGTCACGGCCAAAGGCCTTCTTCCCAAGAGCGATATATTTCACATGGTCTATAAATATACATACATCAAATCCAAATCCCAAACAAATGCCTAACAAACAACCGAAATTATTTCCACCCAAGAGATGTAAAAGATTACACAATCACAACCTTTCCCATGAATGAGAAGGAATGGCAGAATGATGACCATAACCTAAGGGAGTGTGACCAACTCAGACTTGGGCGAGACTCTCCCCGAGTCTCGAGCATCTTCCATTAATGGTGGGAAGATGATGAAGAGTGAAGAGTCTCCCATTGATATTCACAACCGCATGACCTTCATCGTCTTCACTTGAAGAAGAATATGGTGGAGGGAGCCCTTTGGGAAGGGAAGGAGGTTCAAACTCTCCACAATCAGGAGACCTCTCCCTTCTTCATGCACAACTTCGCTTCAAAAGGTGGAGGAGCAGATCAAGAGAAGGAAATTGAGCTTGGACTTAAGCCATGTAGAATGGTGAGATAATTCAGCTCAAGAAACTAATGAGGCTTTTGGAGATATGGGGTCTATTGCAATGTGCCTTTGTATGGAACTTGTGGTATATATATAGCCTATACTTATGATAAAGAACTAAAAAAAAAGTTCAATTTTTTTTTTCTACATGAAAATGAGAAGTTGAGAAAATAAAATTTATTATATTTTTTTACACTACTTTTCATTTTATATCTTTGTAGTATTATGTTCTCGGAGATTTGAACCTAGGATCTTTCATAAACTCATCTCACCCCTTTAATTAGGCCTTTACCACTTTAGCCCGGCCTCGAGGGTATATAATTTATTATATTTACTTATAGTACTTTGCGTAATTAACCCATCAAGGCAGTTGACTGTTGACATTCCCATTTGATTATTTTTCCTTCTGCCTGATTCCTTCCGTGATTCAGAAGGAGTCTACGGAGAATCTTGTTTTCCTGGTTATTTCAATAGTTAGCATTTGCTGTGTAATTTTTGGGGAATGGACAGTGGAAATTAGTAGGGGCTGATGCACTATCCTGAAGCCTTTTCTTCTGGTGCTCCAATGGTGAAGGGGTATTCATTTTTCTTTGTCTGGGGTGGACCTGTTGTATACAGTTATTCTTCTGTTGCTGCAGTCCCATTTGCTTCACGCCATTACCAACTGATATCAGCAGTTTTAGTGCTAAGACACCATCCATGCATGTACATTTTTTGTGGTGGCTGAGTAATAAACAGTGTTGTCCCTCCACTAAACTTTGAAGTGAGCCGCCTGGGTACTCTTGACTTCTCTCTTTTTATTTGACAGACATTGAAAATGGTGTTGGATGATTAATTAATTAGCTTATTGGGGTTATATTGTTTTTCTCATCACTTTCATACATAACCTTCATCTTAGAGGGTCTATAATAGGAGATACATTGTGTTTTTAGTACAAAAGTTCTTATAAAAATGGGAAATGTCTTATCTTTGAGTGCGGTTTGAACTATTGATTTCTATAATTGAAAGGAAATAATTAGGTTTATGATGATACCTATAAATCGACAGGATAGACCTCAACAAAAAACTGAGTAATGACAGTAAGTGATTGGGTTCAATAATTCCTCTTATAAAATTATGGAAAATATTTGTAAAAGACATGGGATTTATTCATAGAATTTGACTAATTAGTTCACAACAACGTGTCTAACATGTTATGGAAAAAATTGAGGGATGTGTAGAAAATACTATTGAAGGTCAAACTATAATCATTATATTGGGTGAGTTAAGAATGGTCACTTTGTTACTAGGATAAGAATTAGGAAGAAATATTATTCTTTTGAGGTGGCATAAACTATCAAGGAAATAGTTTTCCCTCAAAAATTTCACTAAAATAAAAAATTGTATTTTGCACATTATATAAAATGATGTTTGAAAGCATACCTTTCTTTATAATCTATTCATATATAACAGTTTATTTTTCTTTCGAAAAAAGAAAAAAGTTTAACAGATGATACATAAATTAAGGTGGAACTCAAAGGGTGCTATAGTATTTCTCTTGTATTTCATGACGAGTAGACATTTTTGATGTTTTGACCTTGGATCAAATTACGTACGTAATAATGGTGATATTAATTTCAACAAATTAAATCCTGATTGGATTATGAGCCCAATACTAGTTATTAGAAAATTCCTCAATATTGCAAGAATCAATTACTAAACTTTTCTTGTTGCATTATCAACAATATCCGACGAACATTTGCAGTAGTGGTAGGTTCAATTCTATACTTTCTTGTGATGGCGACATTTAGAAGGGACATCTAAGACGGTTCTAACTATATGGACAGCTAGCTCGATTAGAAGTCAAAGCATATATTAGATATTGGAAACTAAAGGATATCAGCTAGTAGTCTAACAAGTTTACTTCCATATATATATAAGGAAAATATATTGACTTATCAAGAAAATGTCTTTGTCCGTTCCTATATACAGTTTTCTAAACTACTTTATAGAGGACAGATGGAGATTGGATGAAATGTTACTTTTCATACCTTCATTAGTCATTATCTTTGAAATTCATCCTAAAAATAATCATATTTTTAATTTCAAAGAATATACGCTTTAAAATAACGCTCTAAATCCAATGACTATTTCATATGCCACCAAAACCGTGAAATACATGTCACCAAAACCGTTGTTGATGACTATTATTTTAAAAAATAATGTCACTAAAATCATAGTTGATGATTGCGGTTTAAATTTTTTTAAAACAGTACTTAAAACCGTAGTTGGTAAACTACGGTTTTAGGTTTAAAATTAAAACTGTAATTATTAACTACGATTTTGAAATTTTTTAAATGATCAAAACCGTAGTAACCTATTACAGTTTTAACTTAATTTCAAAGCCTATAAACATAGTCACTAACTAGGGTTTTAATTATTTTAAAAAAATTTAAATCATAGTCAACAACCACTCACGGCTCTTGGTGACATGATAATAAGGTACTAGCTTTACATAATTTTGAAACATGTATTACTTTGGTAATTTTTTTTAAAAGATTGTTTTGGGACACACTCTTACCTTTCACCTATTAAACTGGTAAAGAAAAAGAAATAGGCACAAAAGATGTTAGAAGTAGCATTTTTTATTCACGAGGATTGATATTACTACGATTTATTTGTTTTAAACAAATGTAGTAATAAAGAAGGAAATAACTTTTTATAAATTATTTTTAGATTCATTCAAATTAACTTCTTATATAAAGATTACATATAATTTGAAAATATGTAAAACAACTAATATTCTTTACCTTTCCTTAGTTTTGGAGAACAAACATAATTTAAAAGAACACATTTAGCTTTCACTTGATACAAACAGATACTTTCTTATTTAAGTTCAATCAACAACAAAACATAAACACGTACATATGGTCTACATATACGTGTACATCAATAAAGGATCAAAGCCAAACCCTAAACAAACACCAGATTAAGTTTCACTATAAAAGGAGGAAAAGATGATTGAATATAGCCAACCTTTCTGTAGAATGAGATGATATTTGTGACAGTGATTTTAATTTAGCAATCTAATGAATGTGACCAATTCAGGACTGGACAGACTTGGAGCATCCTATGATCAATGCTGAAGATGAAGAGTGATAGTCTCCCCATTGGCTATTTACTGATGGATAATGGCTCTTTCAATATCATTGCTTGAAGAAGCAAGTCCAGACTCCTCCATTAATGAGGAAACTTCGTTTCTTCAAGCTCAATATCTTTCTTGCCTCAAGAACAGGAGAGAGGTGAACAGTACCACAAGAATGAAGATAAGGGAAACTGAACATGACTTTAGCCATGTAGAGAGGTGGAGATAACTCAGAAAGAAGCTGAGGGGCTTTTGAGATATTGGGTCTATTGGAATGTACTGTTTGTATGGAACTTCGTGGGATTTATGTGTGTATATATAGACATCCTCTGCATGGGCGCCTTTTTGGGGTTGTTTAATTAGTTATGATAAAACCAACCTAGTGATGAAGTTTGCTCCCTGAATGAACATGTGGCCTCTAGTCATTGGATCAAGAAAGGTGCTGCCCAAAAGCTTTTTTCAAAAAAAGGTGAGTTTTTTTTTTTTTTTTTTTGACATTTTTAATTTCTTCTGTTTGTCTATAAAAGAGAAAATATGAATAAAAGGAAAATAAAGTAAAAGGAAAATGCAGACAAAAAGCTTTTCAGAACCTATAAACTTTAGTTACGTGTGCCTCTAACCTGTTATTTTATTTTATTTTTTATAATCCTGACTGTTCGGATTAGCTTGCCGCAGATCAATTAATTTCATAGGGTTCTAAAATTAATGACCGAATCGAGTAATATCCTGCATGTGTTCATGAAAAAAATTCTGAATTGATGATCATTAAGTAAATCCCAATACCTTACACCAATGGAGTTATCCTCAAGGTTTACATATGGCCATATGCCTCTTAACTTATTTTTCATTTTCTTCCTCTATATATATACTTTTCACAATAAATCGAATAGGGGATATATTCCAATTTGAATGTTTTTTTCCATGATACTTTCCAGATTTCATAAGGAGAGGGATTTTTTTATTTATTCACATCTTCTTCTTCTTATTTTCCTTAAGAGCATTTTTTGCATGTGTGGTTTGTCGGAATGGACAGTGAAAATTGGGTGAGGGATGCACTATTGGGAGACCTTTTCCTTTGAGTACTGGAATGTGATGGGCTATTCATCTTCTTTGTCTGGGATGGACCCTGTTGTTTAAAGTGATTTTTTTGTAGCAGCAATCCCCATTTACTTCACGCTATGTCTTACAATTATCAGAATTTATAGTGCTAAGACACCCATACATGCATGATGCATGTACATTTTTGGTGGTGGCTAAGGCACAAAGTGAATGGTGTGCTTCCACTCAAATTTGTAGTGAGCCGCCTAGACTCTTCATGAGTTCTTCCTTCTCCTTACATAGAGATTGACATGGGTGTTGGATGATTGACTAATGGTAGAAGTTCATTACAAAATGATAGGATTAGCTTATTAGGGTTATGTGCTCATCTATTCTATTAAAAGAAAATGGGAAAAGGTAACTAGAAAAGAAAATAAAGATGATAACAAAAACACTAAAACTTAAATGGAAACCTTAAACATAGAAAATACCACGAATAAAAGAGGAGAAATTTAATATTATGAAACATCCAGGCCAAATTGGAGTATGGTGGCTATTAAATTTTAGAGCTTCAAATTCCTAAGGTCTTGTTTAGTTCACGAAAATTTTCAACTCTATCCAAAATTCAGAATATGAAAATTTTCAATGTATTCTAATCTTGAGTTTTCATTTTTAGAAAATACGTTTCATACTTGAATTTGATTGAAAATAAAGAATAAGAAAATTCATTTAGAAACCATTTTCTTGAAAATGAAGTTATAAAATGTTGAAAATAAAACCCTTGTTTCATTTAATTCAAAACAAGGAAAACAATGAAAAGCAAGCTCGATTTATATATAAAATGTTGAAAATAGTGAATTCATTTTCTTGTTTTCAAAATTTGTTTTCGTCTTATTCTCTGTAACTAAATGCGTTTCCTTTGTTTTCGAAAAAGTTTGAATGTGAGAAAACAAAATTTTCTACCTACTAACAAAGGCCTAAAATATCTAACATATTTAGAGGTATTCACATTCTAAACAAACCCCGATTCTAATAAGGTTAGTTATGAGCTGCGGGCTTTCATTAAAAACTCCTAAAATTTCCATGATGACTCAACACAAATTTTTTTTCAAGTCAAACGAATGTAATTTTAAATGTAATAAACAAACTCCAATCTTCAACAAAATCTCAACATCTTCCACAAGAGCTTATAAAGGTAAAAATCAACAATGAATGCTAGCCAAATTCAAACAATGCTAAACTTGGATTTTATGGATATATCGAAAATATCTGTAAAATATCAGTGGATATTTTTCCAAAAATATCTATAATTAAAAATTGAGTTCAAATATTTAATATTTTTTGAAAAAAATATTAAAATTAAACAAGAATATACATATTAAAATTATTTTGATAAGTAAAATGATAATATCAATTAAATTTTGAAAAATATTTGAAATTTTAAACTATATTTATTTATTAACAAATAAATTATTTTTAGTTTTATTACTTCAATTATTTTTGTTAAACATATTTCATCATACTTAAAATAAGAAATAAATTATTTTTATGATTTATACAAAATATTTTACTTGTTAAAAATATTCATAAATAATAAAAGGGAACATAATAACTACACTGCACTTAGACTAATAATAATATTCATAACCTGTCTGATGAGAACCGAGAATCCATTTATGCAAAAAAAAAAAGTTCAAAATTTTTAAGAGGCACCAAAATTAAGGTCGAAAAATAGGGAAATATCGTCAAAATTTTTGGCAATATATCGATGGAAATTTATGATTTGTTCTCGGCTATAAGAAGTAATTTGATCATCATATTGTTGGATTACTATGAACACTAACTTTACCCATGATAATACACATCTAACATGGAATGGGCACACTTAATCAAATTCAAACAACTCTACATAATGCATTATTTCCCATTAACACAACACCTTTAGACATCTCATATATTGAAAACCAATCCCGATTTGGACACATATGAAACGTGCAACTTAAGTCAATAATCCAATCCTTGCTAAGTTCATAGTCTCCATTTGAAGCAAGTAGGAGGTCTCCATCAATGTAATTATCTTCTACAATATGACTTCACCAGAAAATTTCTATTGTTTTCCTTTTTGATTAGCAGGTCTCTCTTATTTTTATTCTGCAATTTATAACATTCAAATATGGAATGCCCCTTTTCTTGCAATACCTACAAGTCTTGTCTCTCACATCATCACCAATACTCTCATGTGTGTCCTCCCTTGAACAATAAGATCCTCTGCTTGAGCTTCAGATCCAACCACAAGATGCATCATCTTTTCTTTGGAGTATAAGACATCATATACTTTATCCAAAGTAAGGGTATAACAACTATACAAATTAGTATCCCTAAAATTTGCAAAAGAAGAGAGTAATAAACACAACAAAATCAACCATAAATCTTCTTCATCATGCTTAATTTCCATGGTCTCTTAATTAGAAACAATCTCCTTAGAAATAGTTAAGTAATCTTCTAAAGACGTGCTTTTTGTCATACGATGAGAATATAGTCATTGTTTTAAGTGTAACTTATTTGTAAGCCTTTTTTATGCATATATTTGCATGAAATTCAACCACAATACAACAACAATTTTTCTCAAACTAGTCAAGTGCTAACTAATATCTTATAGTAGATATAAATTAGAAAAATAAAAATAAAAAGAAAATAAGGGAAAAGGAAGGGTGTGGTAATGGGAAATCTATACTTATACTAATTAATCACGGTATCACTATGTGGATTTTTTTTTCAGATTCTTTTTTTCATCTGATTATACTATTCTTTTTCCAAACCTTTTTTCTTTTTGCTAATTCAAAAGTAAAATAAAAGTTTCCTACTTTAGCTTATAACTTTCTCACTCCCAATTGCTAGGTGTCATGGGATTGCTATTGAACATATTACTAATTAATGTTAGACTAAGGCCCATGTTTGATTGAGTTGATTAGGTAGCTATCAAGAGTTGATAGCTTATTTATCCTCAATCAATTCTTGTAGAATGCTTGGTAAAGACACTTAATCAGCTCCTTATAACTGATTAGGGCTGATCAGGAGATGATGGGAACAAGTTATAAATTGAAACGCTCCTATAAAATTATGCAACTTCCCTTTTTATTCTTGTCTCCCTATTTATATGGGAAGACCTTTTTATCCTTCTCTCCCTATTTATATGGGAAGGTAGATGATTTCACTTGATTTTATTTTTATTTTTATTTTTAAATCTTATTATATAGAGTCTCTCTTCAAAAAAAAAATCTTATTATATACTATATAAATATTTTATAATTAAATATACTTTCATAAAACTTAATTTTATTAAATGATAGATAAATGAGAGCTCCTATAGAAAGATTCATGATAGGTTTGGAGAGTGTAAGAGGAAGAAAATATTGGAAGAAAATAAAAATTGAGAAAAAAAAAAAAAGAAGAAATAAACTTGGTTTATATTTGTTTAATAAGAATTTTGGGGGCAATGTGGAAGAAAGAAAAGGAACGGAAGAAGAAAAATGAAAAATAAAAAAATATAATAAATTATTTTTATTTGTTAATTCAAATTTATTTTCTGATTATATCTCCTTTATATAAAAGATTAAATTATTTAAAGATATATAATATATTAATTTTTTATTTTCTTTGCTATTTCTATTGTTGGATTAAATACATTAAAAATCCTTTTTCTTCATAATTTTTATTTAAAATTTGAATTGAATGAATATTAAAGATTATGAAATATTATAGGTTATGATAATTAAAATTTTTAAAATTTATTATTAATTAAAACTCTTATACATATATATATATATATATTTATCTTAAATAGATTTTCTACTATTTTATAGTGATGGATAAAATAAAATAGATATTATTTTAAAAAAATTACGATATTCATGTAAATATCTTGTTGAAAATATTTATTCATGTAATAAATTTTTTTATATTTGTAATAAATATTCTTTAATAAATGTTTTGAAAGAAGAATATCGAACACATAAAACATCAAATTTAAATAGCACAATTTTCAAAGAGCCTAAAGAAAGACCGACAATACCTTAATCTCATACAATTATTTTTCTTTATTTAAGAATTTTCTTGGAACACCTCCAATAAAAGACATCAATTTCCATATATCCAAAATAGTTTTTAATCATATTTAGCCTTACATGGCGAGTAAGTATCAGACATAAAACATCAAATGGACCTACCCTACTATACCTAAATTCAAATTTATTGCTTTATGAAAATTTAAAAAGAACTTTAATCCATATAGACTGGTTCAAACCATATGAAACAACTATAAATATTAGATTGCAATTACAAATTTGAGCAAGTACATGTATTGAAAATGTCAACAAGTTACACCATATACAAGGTGCGGCCTCTTCTAATATAACAATTATAGTAATGACACTTGTTGGGGAATTAAACTCTACGCATATACAAGGTGTGGTCCTTCTACTATTACAATTATAAAGAATGACACTTATTGGGGAATCAAACTCTTAATATATTTGACTTGCCCATGCCCCTTTGTCTTCATTCATTTGTTGTGTCTTCTAACTATCTCATTTGCACAAATACAGGTGGTTGACTTCAAATATTTATTTATTTTTCCAACTATAGCCCACCCCAAGTCGGCCAAACAGTATGAACCATTTTCGTACTATCCCAAATTAAAAAGGGTGAAAAGGTTAACATTTGTAAGATTAGGGCCTATTGGGTTATGGTTTTTTAAAATCATTTTCTGTTCTAAAAAATAAGGACAATAGGCCCTAATCTTACAAATGTTAAACTTTTCACCCTTTTTAATTTTGGACAATATGAAAATCTTACACAAAAAAATACTAAATTTAGATAACAATAACAATTTTTAAAAACATCATCTCCATGTTTCAAAAACTGTACTCAATAACAGTTTTTAAAAATAAAACCAAACATGTCCTTAACCTTTATTTTTTTATGCCCTGGCACAAGTGGTAAACGGGTGAGATATGGGGAATTGGAGGTTTTAAGCTCGAATTCTTGTAAGAACATAATATTATGTAACATGTAAAGTGAATAGATGCAAAAAAAAAAACATCTATTTTTTTTTTTAATTTAGAGGATAACTCATTTTTCAATATCATGATTATTTACATACCCATTTAAAATTATCATTTTTATGTTTTGCAAAAAAATAGTACATTTTAACAGAAATATTTTCTTTAATGTAAAATATAGAAAGATATATAATTTTACAAATCGAAGATGATTTCGTCTCTTCTAATCAAATAGCCCTAGTTCATTCATTTTTGGAATTGGGTGTGAAACCATCGAGCTTCCACAGAAGTGAACTGATGTTAATGGGCCCATTTGAGTCACAAGAGTGGTCAAATAGAATGGCTCTTCTAGCATAAATTTGATAACATTCATGTATCTTCTGAAAAAAATCAGATGGGTTTCCAGGAAAAAACAATGGCTGTCTCCTAGAGCATATAGCACTTGTCCTTCTCAATAGTTGGTGCTGTCACTATTGGTTTGGGTAGTATACTTTAATCTATTGTTTTTTTTTTTAATTTTTTTTTGAAACTACGTTAATCTATTGTTTGTCAATTGATTCAAGACTATATTTGGTTCATGGGAAATTTGAGGGAAAATGCAAAAGAAAAAAAAAAGGAAGGAAAAATAGAAAAGATAACGTGAAGGAAAATGAAAATAAAGTTAATTTGGAATATATTATTTTTATTTACTAATTTAAACCAATTTTATTTATTTTAACTTATCAAGATAAAGATTAAAAAATTAAGAATATGTAAGTTTTTAAATAATATTATTTATATTTGACTTTCTTTTGAGGTTTCCAGCTAAAACAACCAGAATTACATTTTAAATCGATGTGTACTAATTTACTATAATCTCTATATCAATTTACGAGATCGAGAGTTGGATACTCAGTTAAGCTAATTTCTCTTGCTTCGGCCCAAAAGAAACACAAATTTGATAAAATAAAATAAACTTTTATTAAACATAAAATATGATAGGGTTTGAAAAATGGGCTCGCAGGTCCACTCGCCAAAACCTGAAAGAAGAGGCGCGCCTATCAAGCACTCGTGCCTTTGACGCACCTGTAATGAAGGCCCAATCCGCACGCCCCAAAGGCCGGTTATAGTAATCGAGAAAGCCCACATTCTACAAATCAAACTAAATCTCATCGATAAGGGATAAAATATCCCTAATAACGATATCTCGCAAACTAACCAATCTCACCAATAAGGAAAATAAGATAATTACGATATAATACCATCTCGCTTGATCAGCTTCGGATCCCACTAATGAGGAATAAGGATAATTCTAAATAAATTGCTCTATCAATCAAATCCGATACCGATAAAAGCAAGAAATATCCCGTCAAATGGGAAAGAAACCTAATCACCATCCAACTAGGAAAACATATACTATAAATACCAAGTCACACTATCGGTGAAAGGTATGCAAACACATTCTACTCTGCTACCATTCTTTCTCTCTAAAGAAACCGACTTAGGCATCAGTCGCCGCGGGCGAAGCCTCGTCGCGCCTCTTCTTTCTTTCTTTCTTGTTTTTTGCAGGAGTGCTACATCCAGCCCAGACTAAATTTCAAAGAAAGAGCCCCATTCCCACCCGACGATCTAGAGCCTTCGCACTCACCCACGCAGCCTCTCGCTTTCTAAAGCCCAACGATCACCTCAACACGCCCAAACTTCACCGTTGAAAAAGCATCATTATTGGCACACCAGGGGAACGACAATCTTTGATAAATAAAGATCGATCTCTCACGCATCGATGGTATCAACCCGAACACGCTAGAGCAACGCTCAATCCACCAAGGATGCAAGATCAGCCAGTGGACACGCATGACCTCCCGCGCCGCGAAGTGATGCAAGCCAACACGAACGAGGTGGAGGCGCTTCGCCTCACCAACCAACGCCTGATAGGAGAGTTAGAGCAACTCACCAGGCAAATACAACGCCCACGGGAGGCACGACAAGCTCAGGAAGGTCACAACTTTCCTCCTCATGAAGGGCAACACAATCTCGACATTCCCCGAGGAGCTGAAACAGAAGCAGAGTCCAACCGAGCCAGGGGGCATGGACCGCAATTGGCCCCTGGAGAGGAGGGCAACGAAGCAACACTTGGAGGGCATGTTGGGAACGAAGAACTACGTCATCCCCGCCAGCGGAGCAGAGAGCAATCACGGGAGCAGAGGTTCAAGAGCCTTCAGCAAGAGCTCAGCCGTGTAAAGGAGGTGGTAAGAGGACGCACTCCTGACACTATGGACACCTTGATACAACAGACTGAGTCACCCTTCAAGGCCGAGGTGCTTCACTTTCCCCTTCCAACAAAATTCAGGATGCCACAAGTGGAAGCATTCGATGGTGTTAGAGATCCAGTCGACCATCTCAACACTTACAAAAATCAAATAGAGCTGCATGGATATCAAGACCTCAGACGATGTAGAGCTACACACATTAAAAGGCCCATTCCTCGGCTCGGGTTTAATTGTGCTTCCGCCTTCATCAATCTCCTCATTCGTGAGCTATCCATCATACTCGCCTCTCACTCTATTGGAGCCGTGGACGATAGAAAGCCAAGTTACCATCTATTGACCATCAAGCAGAGCTCGCAGGAGAGCCTGAGGTCCTATGTTCAAAGGTTCAACGCAAAGTCTCTGAAGGTAGATATACCTGACGAAAAGTTCTTGATCACTGCATTCATTGCTGGATTAGGAATACAGTCGAAAGACTTGATGTTTTCCATCTCTAAAAATCCCCAAGCAAGCATGGCTGAGGTGCTCGCAAAAGCAGAGAAGTACATTAACGACGAAGAAGCCCTCATATCCAAGAAAGGGAGCTCCTCCACCCATAAAAAAGCGGACAGACAAGTGACGAGGACGGAGCCCCAAAAGACAAAGTGACCGGGAGAGGTCTCCAAAGAAAGATGGAGAACGGTCCCCGAAAAGGCGTGGAAACCTCAGAGATCGTCTGGGCCCACCACAACTCGAAAGACAACAATGTTACTCACCTCGGCGGCTCACCCCAAAGGCCTCGCATCGTTGTGTCCTCGCTTCGAAGTATCGAACGAACAGTTCCTGAGGTGGCCAACTCAAATGAAGTCAGACCCCGCCACAAGAGACAACACCAGATATTGCTAGTTCCACCGGGATTACGCACCGCACCTGATGATCGCATACAAAATTTCAAGAAGGAAATGTAGTATTTAATACAACATGCATTCGACGCCCATACCTCGAAAATCGCTGATTCGTGCTACCTGGGTAGTGGATGCGTAATCAACAAAATTTATATTCCTATGTTCTCCTGCATCGTAGTCAAGCTACTACGTGATAGCTACTTCAGTATCGAACATGGGACGGGTTTTCATCCCACGAATGATTCCGCATCGCTAGTTTGAAAATTTATGAGGCTTTTTGCTCGATTTTCGATTTCGTTAAAAAACACGGAGGTCAACGTTTTTCACCGACAATCAGAATGGCTTAAAATGAGTGTGAAATGGTAACCTCAAAGGTCTCGTCACTAGCTTGATAACATGGGGGGTATTACATTGTCCTCGTTATTTCTCAGATTAGTGGCAATTCGACATATAGTCAGCTGGGCAAACCGGATCTTTGTTTAGCCATAAACCAACCCTAAACCACTCCTATTTGAGTCAACCCAAGTACCAAGCATTCAAAGTCCTATTCATTTGAAACCCTTGCATTTAACCTCATTCCCATGGCTCATAAAATGCTATCTAAAGAATATCAAGCTGCATCTACCATTAAGAATGCACTCAACCTAGCATGACAAGTATTGACCAAAGTAAAGATGCTTAAATGGCATTAAACCCTAGTTTGAAAGTCAGAACCATAAATGCACAATTAACATTCAAAGCATGAGGACAACTCTTGCAAGAGGCCTCAAACTGAGCTTTAGTAATCCCTCCTCTCTTCATATTATGAGGCTTAGCTAAGCATCCCTTGAGTCACATCCTCAAGGGGGTGCTCAAGTGCCGAGAAAATGAAAGAAAGAGGAGAGAGAAGAGAGCAAAGTAAACCCTTAAATGAAAAGTTGCGGGAAACTGTATTAAATGAAAAAGTTCTTTTTTTGGTTACAAAGTTGAGGGGGCTTATATAGCCAATCCCAAAGTGTGAAATGACAAAATTACCTAAAATATGAAATTACATAAGGGACAAAATGGTAATTAATCAAAACGTATCGTTAGAACCAAAAATACCAAAACATAAAGAATTTCATTTATGTGTTAAATTTCGCTTAGCATAATAAAATTTTGCTATATTTAAATTTCGCTAGCCTAGCGAAATTTTTGTGAGATAGCGAAATTGGAAATTTTCGCTAGAACAGTTGAATTTGTTAGTTAGCAAAATTCTCGCTAAATTTTTAGCTAGTTTCATTGCCGAATGCCAATAGATTGCGAATTTTCGCTTATGATTGCGAAATTCAAGAATCCCAAATGAAATTTTCGCAATCATAGCGAAAATCCCAAATTCATCATGCTTTTCTAATGTGATCCCACCGCATTCCCCTTCCTCGCACTTCTTAATATTCATCACTTCGCTTTCAATTTCACCGCATCTTGACATTTCATCGCCTACCAGGAAATCATCGAGGATTCTCAGATTCAACACCACAAGAAGCTGCTTAATAAGTTCCCAAGACCTCGTAAACCGGTCTAAAACAATCTCAAAACAAATCAAAAACACTATGGACATGCACATGACAATTGGCTTAATTCATATGATTAGTGCGCAAAAGCACTCAAAAACCTATCTTGAATAGGCCCAAAATAGCACTTTTTTGGGGCACTAATCAATCACCAATCGCTCGTAACTAAGCTCGCTCAAGAATACCACCACCACCTCGACAGATAGCAACTTAGCCACCAATGTACTTTTGGTGGGAATCCACGTGATCTCGTGGAGGATTTGCAGGAGGGGAATCCAGTCACCAAGAAGGCCTATCTCACAAGAAGATCGTGTCGGGTGAGATAGCTAAGTACAAGCGGTGTCAAACCGCCTGGCCGACACATTCATAACGTTCTTCGACTAATTTAGGGATGCCAAGACTCCCCAAGACGGCACTTTGGTAATTCGAAAGCAATTAGGCCAACAAAGTCCATCGAGTCCTACTGAGAATCTAAGTTTAGCCGACATCATCTTTCGCCCTCGGGCTCTTCGACATAAGATGGGCATCTAAGGAGAGAATGGAACCCGTCACGACTCCACCGCGAGGATTCTCTCGGAGAAAGTATTACCTGGGCTCAATACAACTAGTACTCACCTGGGAGATCCTCCATGCCGTGCAACGACGATGCGAAGATTCCTCAGCCAGAGACGCCCCATCTCGCTTATAAAAAAGTATAATATGTTGTTAGGCACTTTCAATGGTGCTATTCCTCCGCTACCACATGATGATCAAGTTTCC
>JAEQBH010004766.1:0-206106 GCA_016808115.1 Tetrastigma voinierianum | reverse complement strand
AAAAAGGATCATAATTATAGGATATTGAAGTACAGGCGATGCCTTTCATATTTCTTGGTATCAAAGTTATTTATTGCTGTAATCTTTTAGGCCCCTTTCTGAAGGGATGATAGCCAATTTTGTTCAACATACATAAAATATGCATATGGGGTGGACAAATTTTGATATGGTGTGTAGTCTCAGATCTTCTTCCACTGAATGGTGCTCTCTTTAGTCAACCACTACCTCCATGTCTTCTTCAGTTATACACATTGAAAGTTGGGATGTCACGGAGGTTGAGGAGGCGAGGAATGTTTCTCTAGTCGAATCTAAATATCTTCGGAATGTGAAGGAAATTATGGGGTTGTAAAGGCAATGGTGATTATACTTGAGAAGGCGTCAGGAGGATGTAGTGGGATGCAGCTTTGGAGAAGAAGGAATGAGCCATACTTGAGAAGGTGAATCGATTTGGAGTAGAAGAAGGCGAAGAATAATGGGGGGGTTGGTATGGTGTGAAAATGGAAGGGAGATGAGCTGGAATGAGGAAAAATAAGGCATGGGCAGTTTTCTTCTCTGTTTGGTTACCACATACTTGGGCGGAGAAAGACATAGGATTATCCACGAGAGGCCAGTAGTCGATAAATGGTTGGGTATGCTGAAGGCCCTTGACTTTTGCAGGTGTGGGAGGCGGAGGATCAGGTAAGATAGGAAGGGAGTCATATTCCAGTAGTGGAGGAGGATGGCAAAGAAGCGATATGGATATACATGAGGCAATGATCACGGAAGAGCGGAAAACAATGCGGGGACACTAAGTGGTTGAGTCAAGAAGTCACGGGGTTCTTAAATCTGATTGTTGGAAGCTGGAAAGTCTTGCGATAGCAACCTGAGCAGCTGTCAGTGAAGCGGATTAAATTTAAGGTTTGGAGTTGAAAGGAATTCTTTAATCATATCTAAAGCGAAACTTTTTCATGGTTTTGAATTGTATGGAAGAGGCTGTTTCTCTTGAAAGTTTGCATGGGGAGCGGGGATCTGTGTAGAGGAAGTAGGAGCAGTGGAGCTGGAGCCTGGATGAGTCACAGTCTTGGGACACAGACAGAGAGGATTGAAGGCTTTGGTCAAGGAGTGGTGGGCTTCCACTGCACTTTGGCAGATCAGGAGGAATTGAAAGAGTGGGGGATCAAGCGGCAGGGGGGGTTATGCAGTAGATGAAGTTAACTTCCCAGTGATCTTCTTTGGTAAATATTGGGTTAAGAAAAATGATGTATAAAGCATGAATCAGTTAACACAGTGTGGGGATAGGGATGTGGCCTCAAATGATGGGGAGGCTTTGACAATGGGGTGTGGGAGGTGATCAGGGAGAAGCGACAGATCAGTGGGAGATGGGCGGGTGTGCCTTGGGAGAAGATTTGTAGAGGCAGCGTAGGGCTGTGGGTCTCACCTAGAGGTAGTGTTGCCCACATTCTCGAGGCCGATTTGAGGAGCTGGGTGCAGTATGGAAATTGACAGCAGGAGTTGGAACTGAGCGATGATGTGAGGTTGGAGCTCTAAAGGAGTGGGACGAAAAAGTTTGATTCAAAAATGTGGGGATTAGGGGAGATGAAGGAAGTCGATAGAATTTGTGAGTGAATCATTTGAAGGAGCTTGGTACGTACCTTGAGGCTGTGGCAAGGATTGGGTGAGAGCAGAGAGAGTTCAAGGCTGAGATCCAGGCGTGACCTAGGGAGAAAAGTCATGAGAGCCCACGTGGGGATGATCCTATCGAGCCCTTTGCTTGGCGGGCGTATGGGAGGAGTGGGGAAAAATGTGGTGTGGAGAACACAGTTGTGAGAGAGGCTGGGTGCGGGAAATGTCGGCGAGGGCGAAGACGGGGCTCTCGTGAGATGAGCCAGTGGGGCCATTCAGACCGTGGCAGGAATGATATGACGGTTTCGAGCAGAAGGAGGAGTCTGATCAAGGATATGTGAAGCGAAGAAAAGACGGGTAGATGTTGATTCGCGTAGGAACGGGGAATAAACCCTCGGGTAAGTTCTGGTAAAAACCCGATACGTGCGTGACCGCGGAAGATAATAGGTGCTAAAGGTGACTCTCAACTGCCTTGTTTATGAACTTCATGACTCGAGTCATAAGTCGAGGCGGGGAAAGAAGTAAGGTGCTATTAGAATTGAGTTGATTACTGAGGGGGACTTAAGGCTCGAGGTTGAGGGAAGGCGACCTGCAGGGAGGAGAGTGAGATTAGGCGAAGTTGGGTTGGGGAATTTTGATGGGACTCGAAGGCCGAGTCTGCGCCATTCTCGTAGCGAGAAGTTTAGAGGAGATCTGTCAGTTCCGGGCCTTGGAGAATTTCTAGGGGCGGGTGGGGATGGATCGAGGTCTTGAAGAGGGGTTTGGGCGGGAGTTGGGGTAAGGCCCGATATATCGACTCAGGTTTTGTTTTTGGTTGAGTGACCTATGCCCTGTTTCTTCCATCCCAGGAGCTCTCATGGGACTCTTCTCCCTTTCTGCAGGCCCCTTGCTCCCTGAGCCCAGGTTGCGGTTTGGAGCGGGTACGTGCCCGGGACTTGCTTTTCCAAAGCAGTTGTTGAAATCGGCTTGTAGGGCCTATTTTTGCTCTTCGAGGAAGAGAGGACCCAGGAGAGCCTTCATAAACCTTGGGGAAGGAGATGGGCTGGAGTTTGAGCCAGGGAAAGGCAGGACCCACATTCCTATGAGCAGAGGCCTATGATGATCTTGCTTCTTGCTCGGTATTCCTATTTCATCTACGTTTTTTGGCATCACTTGCTTTGGGATTTTCTGGTCGAGGTGTTTTGGAGTTTGGATAGGTATGGTTCCCTTAGAATTTGGCGGTGGCAGTGAGGGATTAGGGGAAACCGGGTGTGATTTTTAGCGTGAGGGAGGAATGGAGGCTCCCATCGTAGGGAGGAAGAATGGGCTCCCATACGTAGGGGAAGTGGGTTGGGAGTATTTGCTTAGTGGGAATTTATGGTAATTCTGGGATTCCTCAGAAGGGTTTTGAAAGGGTTGCAGTGTTAGGGAAGGATTAGTGGCCTCCCGAAAAGTATTCTGGAAAAGGGAGTACAACTCAGTTCTACAAAGAAGAAGTGAGTGATGAAGAGTGAGAGTCTTATAAACTATAATGGGGCCAGGATTAACAAAGGGAGGAGGGATAGGAGGAGACTTATTGTTAAAAGTTAAAATGAGTTTAAAATTCTCTCTTGGAACGTTAGAGGAATGAGTACACACGATAAAGGAAAGCGAAATTAAAATTTTCTCCAGAAGCTCTGAGTGGGACCTAGTTTGTTTACAAGAAACAAAAGGTCACGAGTGTCGATCAGAATTTGAATTAAGTGCAGGGGTGGCAGCGATTGAATTGAAGCGATGAATGAGTCAGCGAGGGAAAATGTCTTGTGTTTTGGGACCAATAGTCGTATCAGTTTAGTGGACTCGATGGTTGGTGGTTTTGGGTTTTGTACTTTGTTCGAGAATGCTGAAGACGGGTTTGATAGGCTCTTTGGAAGGATGTGGTTGGGATGAAGTGGTTTGAAGAAGCTGGGAGAACTCAGTTCGATCGAGTCTTTAGGATGGTCCATGGTGTGTTGGGCGTTGACAGGTTCTTTTCCCGATGAAAGATCTAGGGTGTGACTTTCCCCAGGCTCCGCTGAGAAGGTTTCGAACATCATGAATGATGGGTTTGAAAAGACCCCTCCCTCTGCGGGGGTGCTGCAGAGGTGGTCTGTGTGACTCGATATCTCGTCTGGGACAGTTTCTAGTCTCGCTGTGTTTGGGAGAGCCCTTGCAACAAGGTGACCAGAATGCCTCCCGAGGCTGTCTCGGAGCCGACACGCTTATGTTGGATTACGTGTGGGAGTTAGAGAGAGCGGGGCTGCGCCCTTAGGATTCGAGCGTGTGTTAAAGTATGAGGGTTTCAAAGACCTTCTAAAAGGGTGGTGGCAAAATCTCCATTTTTACGGGTCTTTCAGTTTCATCCTCTCTACTAAATTAAAGGCCCTGAAAGGTATTTTGAAGGCTTGGAACAGAGACGTTTTTGGGAAAGTCGAGACTAATAAGGAGGATGCCTTGCGTAGACTAACCTTTTGGGACGATTGTGAGAAGGTTAGGGTTTTGTAGTGAGAAGCGAGGCAGCGTCAACCGAGACGGATTCAAAGGGTTTGAGGCCCTCATGGAAGAGATTTCTGACATCGGAAGTCGAGAGAGACTTGGCTAAAGAAGGAGGCGAGGAACAGGTTTTTCAGGATGGCTAATGCCTGATGAAATTGCTTAAATAGCATTTTGCATTAGAGTGAAGGTTAAACGGTGACATCAGGAAGATGCGGTAGGCATTCCGAAATGCGCTCTGACCGCATTTGGTGGAGCCCTTCTATGCGATTTAGATCTCAACGAGGACTAGGATTAATTGGAGTAGTTAACTCGGAGGAAACTTTCTCGAGAATGAAATATGGGCCTATTTACTCAATTCTTCGCGATAAACTCACAGCCACATGTTGCTAGCCTTTGATTACATTATTTGGGACTTTGTGAAAGATGAGTTATTGGTTTTTTAAGGGGTTACACATGATTCTAGATTTGTCAAAAACCTAAATGCGACTTTTGGTGATGATCCCGAAAACATGATGCTGGAGATCTCGAATTTGGAAGGCGGATTAGCCTTTAGTGGGAGTACAGCATAAGATCTTGACCAAAGTTTTTAGCGATAGGATCAAGGGGTCATGGATCGGGTGATTTCTAAGTCGAAAATGCTTTCGATCGAGGGCGTGGTCTGACGTTTGATTGATGAGTTAGTGGATTCTTCCCTGAGGAGGAAAAAATGCGGATTGGTTTGTAAATTGGATATTGAAAAAGCTTATGTGTTATCGGTGAGAGTTTACGTATCCAAGTCTGACGGGATGGGATTCGGTAGTCGGTGGTTGATTAGGATAAAATGGTGCATCTCCACAGCTTCTTTCTCAGTCATCATAAACGGCTCTCCTGCTGGTTTCTTTCCAAGTTCAGAGTGCGAGACAGGGACCCTCTACCTGACCCCCATTCGTTATCGGTATGGAAGCTCTAAAGCGTGTGTATGAGTGTCGGGCGGTTGATGGTGCTTGACTCTCGGTAGCGAGAGTTGCAATTGGGCGAGGGGAGGATATGTCTATCTCCCATCTTCTCTACGGAGTGATACACTTATCTGTTGTGAGAAGCACTCGATGACAAGTTTTTAAGTTGGATTCGTGTGGTTTGTGAGGCTATATGGCGGGTTTGAAAATTAACTTAGCTAAAGCGAGTATACCGGGTTGGGCTGTGCCTAGTCTGGGGTGGAGCGTATAGGGTTAGGAGGTGCGAGATTGGGTCTTTTCCGATCTGTTGGGTCTCCTCTAGGAGTAACCTGTAAAGGCTCTCGAGTGCAGTCGATTGAAGAAGATCTTAGAAAGGGTGGCTGCTTGGAAGACACGGTGTAGTCTAAGGGGCGGTGGATCCCGCTAATCTGCCCTGCTGTCCAGTCTCCTATATATTACTCTCTTGGTATGCTCGAAAAGTGTGTGCGAGGCTTGGGAAAGGATTCAAAGGCAGTTCCTATGGGGCGGGAGCGCCCCTGAAAAGAAATATCTTTGGTGAGATTGGTCACGGTGTGCTCTGAAAAGAGAAAAGGCGGTATTTGTTTAAAAAGCCTCTCCCGAGTTGAAACGAGGCCTCTTTGTGCAAATGGAGTTTGGAGTTTGTAGCGATCAAAAATGCACTATGGAGAAAGGCTATATCGTAAATTTGGTGAGATCCATTGGGCGCTTTTGCGTGACTAGAGGTGGCTATGGGACTGGTTTATGGAGAATCGAGGAAAAGAATGTAGTTCGTTTTTTCATTGTGACTTTTTGTTCTTGGGGATGGAAGGAGGATCAATTGGACGATGTTTGGTGTGGTGGGGAGGCCACAGTAATGATTTGCTCTTTAATCTAACTTCCAGCGAAAGAGACGGAGTTGCGGACATATGGGACATTGGGGGGATGGGTGTTTAATTTTGACTTTCCTAAGAGCTCTTAACTTGTTGGAGATTGAAGAGATGACTAGATTCGCCGTACTCTTCATGATCAAAGTTCCCCGGGGGTGAGTGAGCTTTCTTTGCGAATGTCAGGATAGGGACCTCAGGTAGCATGTACAAGGTGTCGATGTTTCCCACTTGCCTTAGTTTTCCTCAGTATGGCTGGAATCGATTGTTCCCAAAATTGGAGTCTTTGCTTGGGAAATTTGCTTGGGGCAAAGTTCTCACTTGGTTGGACTGACTAGCAACAGATGTTGTATGTTTTGCTGGCTTGGGTGTTTTATGTGTGAAGAGGAAAAGGAGACCATAGACCATCTTTTGATCCATTGCAAATTCTCTAAAATGTTATGGGATCTTTTTTTGTCAATCGTCGGAATTAGTTGGGTCTTCCCGCAATCGGTCCTTCACACTCTTCTAAGCAGCGAGAACTTTGTGGTAAAGCGCGAGAAAAATACGGTTCGACCGGATTGTGCATTACGGAATCTACGGCGTCTGAGGAATGTCTGGCGGTGTTGAAGCAACGAGGTCCTATCCAAAATTAAAAGTTAATTTTGTTTTCCAATTTGTGGACTTGTTGGTGTATAGTGTTGATTATACATTACGGTATAAACTTTTTTACTTAGGTACAGAGTAGGTAGTTTCACGGTGGTTTCTTGTTTTTCTTGTCGGTGTTTTGGTTCCCTTTGTTCACGACACACCGTGTGCTCTTGGGTTCTTTTGTTATCTATATAAATTTGCTTTGTCGATCAAAAGGACTTAATGATGGGGATGGTCTACTTTTCTGAAGAAAACTAGAAAAGCTGTGGAAGAATGGCTATCTAGCCTCCTACGGGCGGTGTGGAAGGAAAGAAATAAGTGGCAGTTGAACAATCTAAACTTCTCTCTTGAGATAAGGGACCCAGCTCTTCGTTCGTCTCCTCTATCACCTCTTGGGCTGGCTACTTGAATGAGGGAGCACAACATAGGGCCTTTATTAATATGCATCTTATGGAACCCAGTTTTTTGGGTGGTAGGTAGTCTCTTTGCTTCTCTTGTATACAACCTGTATACCCTGGGTCTTGGCCCTGTTTTGCTTGGCTATCAAAAAAAAAAAATAAAAAAAAAAATCAAGAAGATCCTATGAAACTGGCTCTTGCATTAATGATTGAGATGTATAAACATAAGCAGTGATGTGTGTATACAGGACCATAATAACAAATGTCTCAACAGAAACCCAGTATTTGAAAATTGCCCTTTTTCTCCACAAGTTAAGCAGGTGGCTTGATAATATGTACCTTAGATGTGTGTCTCTTATGTGCAAGAACTTTTCTGGCCATTATGCTTCAATTGAAATCAAAAGATGCAATAGGCCTCCATTAGGACAATAGGTCCACTTACGAATCTTCCATTTTCTCTTTACTCAGGTAGAATCCCAATATGTAGTTAAAATGTGAGTATAATATGTAGTGAGTAAAGTTCCTATGGACCCTAAGCGAGAATGACTCTGGAAGCTGAGACTATAGATAAACACATGTGAGCATCTTAAAAGAAGAGCTACAAAAGCCAACTTTACACCTGAGAAAATTCCATAATTTTCTAATTATTATAAGTATAAAATTGTACTGGATAATACAGGAAATAGAAACTAGAAACATTAAGACAATCTTTTGACACTTGCACATAATTTTCTTACATATGCCTACTCCCGAAGTAAACATATTTGTATTTGAATTTAATTAAGAGAAGAAAATTAAAAAGGAATCGATGGAATTCACAAACATATATTGGTTCTTATTATTTTTATATTAGCAATGATCATCACATACTCTCATGTTTTCATTATTTCACTCACATGTTTCATTTTTGTTTGAAAATCAATATCATGTTGTATCATCTTTCAATAACCATATAGACTATGGTTTCTTGTGGATGATTACAGAGTAAAATGTTAAATGAAATATTGTATAATTTCTAGAAAAAAACATAATTATATTTTTAGTTAAAAAAATGTGAAGTAATCTAAGAATAGTGAATTTTTAGCATGTTGTAAAAAATAATCACTAAATTCCTATGTACTTAGCATTTAGAAAACAAGAAACAATACAAGAAGCCAATCTTGAATCTAATAGATCTTCTACCTTGTCAAAAATAAAAGACAAAGCAGCATTTGAATAATCACTAAATATTGTGTTTTTTGTAAAGTTTATGAATTAGATTCTAATTTATAAAAATATCTCAAGATTTAAATGAAGAAAAAACACAAAAAATAACAGTTTTTATAATCTCTCTTTGATGCATATGAAACAAAAGTGAAGAGAGTATAGTTTGTGTATTATTTATACTAGAGACCACATGTATGTGAATGATAACGTTTTGGTATATAGTGAATATTTTCTTTATTTTTAGAATTTTGATCATGGTTTCATGATAAATGTAATATAAATTTTTGGTTTTTAGTTTTAAATTTTTTTTTTAAAATTATGACCAGGGATGCTTATTTATTCAAACACTTCAATTTTATATATATATATATATATATATATATATTTTTTTAATTTTTCTTCAGGTAGTTAATATTAATTGTGGTTTGTTCGGTTGACTTGTTTGTTAATTTCCTTGAAGTGCAATTTTTTTTCATTGTTTTCTTGGGAACCAAACAGAGTGGTTGAGTATTCTGTTTTTGTGCTACTAAGGACAATCGTTACTAGGTTTGTTGAGTAATTAGAGTTACGAATCTGTGTTGGTTAAGTGCAAGTTTTGAAGTATTTTCCTTTTACTTTCTAGGTGAATAGGTGATAATTAAAGGTTTTGCAAGAATGGTGTGGTGTAAGAACTGTGCTAGAGATTGTAGTACCAATGTCCTTGGCAGTATTTGTAAGCACCTTTATACTGTAATTTGATTGGTTGCGTGCTCTTTTGTTTCCTTCGTTCATCTTATCTATCTATTCTTAGTGTTTTATTCGATTATCAGAGGTGGAGTCCCCAAATTCATTCTATTTTTTGGTGATTTAGCATCCTATGAATTTACAATAAAATTCAAATTTTATAGACTTAATAACTGGCCAAACTCTGTTTTCATAGTTAAGCTGGAATTTTAAATTTCACAAGAATTGGGATTCCATTCGATCCATTTCTTTTGGAAGAAAGCACAACCTTTCTACTATGGATAATGCTCATTTTGAATATTGGGTTTTATCATGCATTGATGTGAGGGCTGACTGGCTGTTTTGTTGTTTCTGCTTAGATGTTGCTATATGAATGTGGGAGGTTATTGATCAAGACCTTTTTTCCAATAGTCCATTGTTTACATTTAAAAATCGGCAGGACAGGTATCTTTGGGCTGGATGGTTTATCTTTCTTTAGCTATTGAGCATCTTACCTGTTCTTGCGAGATAGTTATAATTTTAGGAACTCTCACTTTTACTTTTCTTCTTATAATGGTTCTGGTGGAGCACAGCTATGGACACCAAAATATGCATTCTCTTCATTACATCTTCTATATTGCTAGTAGCTATTTGAAATCCTTAAATATGAAGAGATCTACTTAAACATACTTCATACCAAAGCATAACATGCCAATATAACATGAATGGCTCTGAGTTGGTTTATCAATATTACTGCTTCACATGGGGTTCTCCTACGAGAAATAAGCAATGGCCCTCAAGTTTGAATTCAAGCTTGCTTGTTTCTTTGATTCAGATATTCTTTCTGCTCCCATGCATATAAATATATCAATATTATATGCATCTCATCATTGATTTTATTTTCTTTTCTTCAAATTCTCTCCTTTAATGCTTTAATGTGTGGCTTTATTGTGCAGGCATGTGTTCAATTTTCTTCAGTCTTTCCCATTTACTGCTTATTCATTGCTGTCTTTGTGTTGCAGAGCCAACTGTCTGGTAATTTTGTAAACAGTTCAAAGTGACTATACGCACTCACGTGAAGAACTCTTTAATGATGGTATTCCTTGCTACTTGGTAGTTTCATTTTAGTTTGTACTCTGAAAGTATAACAAATTTGAACAAGCATTACTTTTTAATGTTTAAATGTGAAATGAGAAGTTTTTTTTTTTGGTGCAAGCATGTTGTGCAGTTGTTTTTCTTGATGGGAAAAAAAACTCATTTTAAAAAATATGCACATGAAAAATACATTAAGTAGTTGAATTATATGTTTTGAGATAAGTAATTCCTTTAGGTAATAAAAAGAATTAAGAAGGCTGTGAACTTGCTTGAACAGGGGAAGTGGGGCCTCTGACCATGAGTGCATTGAAGGTGTGTGAAAGGCAATTCTTCTCATTCATTCAATTAAATACATGTCTATATACATATTATATGTGAAAGAAGAGAGAATAGAAAAGGGAAATAAAATAAGAATAAAATAAAAATAAAAGGAAAAGAATAATTACATAATAATATGTGATGCTGACACTCCCACCTGTTGGAGCGTTTTAAGTCACATGCACGTACATTTACAAATGTGTAATCTATCGACGAGTAGATGCAGGGTGGGTGAAAAGTCGCTAGATCTTTGGTGGCAATCTTTGGTCGACATTGTCAAAGAGCTTCTAGAGGTGTTCAGTTATGGAGTTAATGTGGCTAGGAGTGAGACGTAGCGGCTAGATGAGTCATCGGAATTGACTACACGATGAGTTGATGTGATCGGAGTGAGACACTAATACATTAGATGAGTTCAGGGTGACTACACGGTTAAACCCTGACGAGTTTGATGAGATTGGAATAAGACATGGTCATCATATGAGTACCGGAATGAGACACGGTCGTCAGATGGGTTGCTAGAATTGACTACACGGCGAAACCCTAACCCTAATCTCCCATGGCTTTGATACCATGTGAGGAGAAAAGAAATTCTTGTATTCATTAAATTAAAATACATGTCTATACGCATATTTATATGTGAAAGAAGAATAGATAAGGAAATAAAATAAGAATAAAATAAAAATAAAAATAAATAAGGAAAAGAATAATTACATAATAATATGTGATACTCAACATGTACCAAGGAGTTTTAGTAAAGGAGAGCTAGAGTAAGGAAAAGTGGAGGATTTTTTTCACGAGTTATTGAATGAAAAACCATTTTTGGAGTTCAAATTTTGAAGAAATCAATAACTCCAAGATAGAAGTTGTAAAGGCTGGCTTGAGCACCGGGATAGTAAATAGGTTAGGCATGGAAGGGCACATTTACTTGGAGAGGAGGGCGCAACGGTCGTTCTATGTCACGGCTTGATAGGTTTGTAGTCACGGTTGATTAGGAGATCCATTTCAATAAGGCGGTTTAGAGGTCCATCCTAAGGCCGGTCTCAGATTATTGTCCTATTTTGTTGGACAGTGAAGGGATAAGGACCTGGCCTTGCCTGTTTCGTTTTGAGTTGATGTGGCTAAAGTTTGAGGGGTTCAAAGATCTTTTGAGAGGGTGGTGGAAAAGCCTTCAGTTCTTTGTGTCTTATAGTTATATCTTGGCATCTAAGTTGAAAGCTCTAAAGGGCATTTTGAAGGTTTGGAACAAAGAGGGGTATGAGAGAGTAGAGTGCGGAAACTGCTTATGCGAGTGTCCTTTTGGGATAACATAGAAAGAAGGATATGGAGCTATCTCTTGAGGAAGTTGATGAAAGAAGCGAGCGAAAAACGATTTTAAAAAAATGAGCCTTATGGAAGAGGTTTCTTGGAGACAAAAGTCTAGAGAACTCTAGCGAAAGGGGTGACGAACTTCATTGATTTTTCACGAGAATGGCCCGACACTCACGGGAGGGAGGGAATTCTTTCTCTAGATCTGCTCGGAATCATGACACAGTTAGAGGAAGACTGAGATTAAGAGCGGGAGGCTGGTTGGTGCTTTCGATGCGCTTCTATTGCTTCGTGTGGAATTGGCGCCGTCTTTCCCAGGCTTCCTTCAATTCTATTGAGGTTGAAGCGGGCCTTAATTTAGAAAGAGGTTCATAAAGAGGAGGTGCACGACTTGCGATTTTTGGGCTGATATGGGGACAAAAAGCTCTAGGACTGAATTGACTTCCCATGCAGCCTTCCTAGTCGCTGGCCCGGGACATTGTGAAGGATGAGGGTCATGTGGGCTTTTTCAAGGTTTAGGAAGGAAGCAAGAGTCGCGCTCACTTTCTTAGTCTTGATTCGAAGAATGTTGTTGAGACATCAAGTTAAGATCAATTAGTTTGGTGGGAGGCCTCTCTGATTCTTACCAGCCTGGTAATAAGGATAAAATGTGTTCACGGAGACAATTATCTCCAAGTCTCTCGAATCTGCACTTTGGAAGGAGACATATTCTAAATATTGTCCTTACAGCCAATGAGGCGTAGTTTAATTCGAGAAGGAAAAGAATGCTTGTTAGCAGATGGACATAGAAAAGGCTTATGATCATATCAGTTGGGAGTTCGTGTTTCAGGTCTTGGAGAGAACGGGCTTTGGCTTGAAATGATTGAATTGGATTAGATGGTGCACGTCCACGACGTCTTTCTCAATCCTTCACAATGGTACCTCCACAAGTTTTTTCCAAAGTACCAGTGGCTTGGGACGAGAGGTTCCCTCTCCCACCCATCTTTTTCATTGACGTGAGCTACGCGCTCTAAGGTGTCTTTGTGGAGGGTAGTAACCTGGCGGTTGCAAGTTCGAAGGTAGAGGGGGGGAGAAGTGATTATCTCCCATCTTTTATGGCGACCTCTGATTTTGTGAAGTGATTCAGATCAGCATGTTTTTAGGTTGGAATGTTGATGTGGATTGAGGCTATTTAGGGTTGAGGATCCAGCTTGATTAAGTGAAATCATCCCGATAGGATCTGGGTGATAATATGCGGGGAAGCTAAGCAGGCGGGATTTGGATTGTGGTTGACCCTTCCCTCTTCGTGTTTGGGTCTTCCTCTTGGGGTCCCTCTGATCGTGGGGTTTGGGAGACCATTGAAGAAAGATTTTACAAGAAATTGGCCTCTTAGGAAGGCGAGTATATCTCAGAGGAAGGCTGTAACTTTGTTAGTGAAGGGTTAGGGATAGAATAGAAATCAGGGGTTTTGTGGTTGCTGCAGAGGGACTCTCTTTGGAGAAAGGTTATCAGTAGTAAGTTTGATGAGGAGGCAGGAAGTTAGAGCTCTGGTGACATCAGAGGGGAGGTTCGGGTGAGATGTGAGAAAGATATTAGAAAAGATTGACCTATCTTTTCTCAAAATGCCTCTTTTGCCTTAGGGGATGGTAGAAGGATAAGTTTTTGGAAGGATATTTGGGGCGATGAAGTGGCTTTTTGTAATACCTTTCCTACTTTTTATGATCTGACAGTTTTCAAAGAGGCTAGGGTGGCGGATGTGTAGGACAATTCTAAGGAGGAAGAAGGGGGGCTAGTCTCCAATCTTTGTTAGGCCTTTTAACGATTGAGAGATGGAGGAGGTGGAAAGTTTCTTTCAAGTCGTACATAACAAAAATGAGCTATCAAGGGGCTTAATTTTGAAATCTACTGAGTTGAGAGCTGCTGTGAAGTTCATGTATTTGGTTTTGGATTAATCCCCACATTGGCATTCCCTTTTAAATCCATCAGGAATCAATGGTCCCTACCAAGATGGGCTTCTTCGCCTAGGAAGCATCCTGTGGCAAGGTGCTCACTATGGACTAGGTTAAACGTAGGGTAAGCTTGTTGGCTAATAGGTGTTTTTTATGTGAAGAGGAAGAGACCATTTGTTGGTCCCTTTGCAAAAGGGCTGGAACTTCTTTGGGACCTTTTTTGGCCTGGAGTTAGGTTGGTAGGTTTTCCTAACAGTGTGAGCAAACTCTCCTCTCTTGTACGAGAAGCTAATGTGGGAAAAGAAACCTGAGAAGATTTTGTTGGCTGCCCCTCACTTGCCCATGGATCATTGGCGGGAAAGGAATATGGTGGCCTTGTGAACCAAAGCCCCACCTGTTCTGCGGGACAGATTGGTACTTGACCACATGGTCTTGGGCAAATTTGTGTATTATTTAGTGCTAAGTTGTTAGACTTTTTGGCTTGGTTGGGATATAGGTGAGTTTGAGGCTTGTATATGGGGATCAGATTTTTGGTTTTCTGTTTCCTTTTCTCTTTGTTGTTTCCCTTTTGGCCCCTTTTTATATACCTCTAGTATACTTTTTGGTTGCCTTTGGGTTCTTTTTTTTATCAATATACTACTTTTATCAATTTTTTAAAAGTGAAGATAGTGACTTTCACTTAGCTGTAATTATTTTTATAAAGTCTAAGATGATGGCATTTGGATGCTATAAAAATTTAAAATGGGCTCAAGTGGTATGACTTTACTGTCTATTGAGGCTTGACTCTAGTGCTAAAGGAATGAGTGTGGAAGGTTTCAGATTAAAGTGCTAACAGGAGCAAATGAACCTATGTATTGCAGACATCATTATTATAAGAATCTTTATTCCTATTTATGTGTGCATTACATTGATCAAATATAGTCTATAGATTAGATTAACGTAGGAGGAATAGCCAATGGACCTTCTCTCATGTCACTTTATATTTATATTATTTTCCTCGTAAAGTTTTCCGCCATACATTCTTTGCCCCCTTCACTGCCTTTTTGGACCCATGATCCCTATATACATAGGGCCTGTATCAGTTTTATACATCTGATTCAATAAGAAAAATATTTTTTTTTTCTATCATTTCACATGGTATTAGAGCCATGGAAGGTTCGGGTCAGGGTTTTGCTGTGTTTTCAATTCCAGCAACCCATCTAGTGGGGGTGACTATTCCGGCAAATTTTATGGCAGCCCTCCTCATTCTGGCAGCCCCTCTTCTCCATCTGACCTTCTTCAGCGGACCTTCTCTCTACTGTGGACAACTCACGATGGACACTTCAGGACATTCTTGACAGGGCTTCCTCAGGTGGTGGACATCTCTTCCGGCCCTCAATCCAATCACATCAACTCGATCATGGAACACCTCGGAAACTTTTGACGATGTCGTATTGCCATCGACATTGGATAGGATTAAGTACACCTTTATAACAAGTTTGGTGCATATGACCTATATGCTCTAACTTGAGGGAGTGAATAATATGAAGGAATGTCAATGGACCTTCCCTCTCATAGTCCCTTCCATGTTTGTATTATTTTCCTTGTACAGTTTTTTTTCCTTGTACATTCTTTCTTACTACCTTTTTGGTTATACCCTCTTCCCTATATATACATAGGGCCCGTATCAGTTTACTTACATTCATTCAATAAGAAAATTATTATTTTATTTATCACTTTCACATTACCATAGGATTTTCATGTTGGATACCCTTACAGCTTATGCTGGGATAGATATATAGAAAATGCTATAAGGGTGTGAGTCAGTGGAAATTCAATAGTTCACCCTGCTGGCTTTTTATACAGTAGTTCTTTAATGCTTAATTTCGATTGTTGGTATATTTGTTGCATTGTTTGTGAATGATAAACTCTTTGAATTCCTGTGGCACTGTGGAACAGCACTTGAGGCCGAATTTCACTAAAGGAGTGAAAGAGACAAGTTGCTGCAGCTTGTCTCTATATTGCATGTAGGTAAGGGATTCTTTCAAACATGTTATAAGCTATTATTACTGTTATTAGAACTAGACCATATTAGCAATTCAAATTCTCAAAAATTTGAATTTAATGGTAGTATTACGGCCTTGAGAGAAGTTTGTTAGGTGGATGATGGGCATTTGAAACATACTGTTATGTAGAATACGTTATTGTGTTATTTTGTTTCCCTCTAACCTGACGTGAAAATAGGAGGAAAGAAGAAGGCAGCGAAAGGCATCAAGGGCTAACACAAAGCTATGAGTAACATTGGCTGTTTGAACAGAGCTTGAACATGGGTGGGGGTAGAATGGGTTCTAGTCATTTTATCAATTTCTGGAAGTGTTTGCACCTCTGTTCTAACAATGATTACCGCCCGACTTCAAATTGAAGCTGATTTTGGAAACATAAATGAACTGTCATGCTTAACAATGGGGATGGTTTTGGACCATATGTGAAACATATGTGGATATGTGTTCTTCTGTAGTAAGTTCCATAATTTATTGGTTCTTATATTTTCTCAAGTGTCTAAAAATTCATGAGTAAATGTATGTGACTATTACTGAGATTATATCTTTCTTTGCAGGGAAAATAAAAAGCCATTTCTTCTTATTGATTTTTCAGAACGCGAGGATAAATATTGCGAAACTTGGTTTATAATAGAGCTAACTTTAGTTGATCTGATAAAAAAAAAAAAAAATCTTATAGTTGTATCTTGTCTTGGCTGACACTTTGCATTATCTTTGCATCCTTTTAATTGTATTGCAGTTATGTGCTGGGTGCTGTATTTTTGCAGCTTGTAAACTCACAAGTCTCGAAAAGAGCATGCTATTGTTCAAAACCTGTTGACCTTTGGCACATTCATAGATTTGCAGCTGGTAAGCATCTGTATCAATAAGACCTTTTGATGTGTGTAATTATTGCATTGAGATGTGGTTGACACGTCTGCCTGAATACTGATTACTTATGTCCAGTCCCTCCAGATAAAAGTTAGTACCATGTCATGGTTTTTGTTATTCTGTTGGAGGATGTAAAAAACAAAAGAAAGAGAAGTAATGATTTTTTCTTCGCCATGGAAAAATATAGGCTTCCCAAATGATGTTTCAAATTATATATTGAGAACCATTGATTTTCAATAAACTATTCTGAAAAAGATTTTATAGTCTCTGACTCTCTGCCCATTTCTTGTGATTAATTGTATTATTTCCTGACCTGATTATGATGAATTGTTATGCTAATTAGTTTATAGAATGGATGTGGGCAGAGAGTTATATACGAGATTCTCTGTGTGTTTTCCGGTCTATGTAAAGCGTATTGATTCTTTCCTACCTCTTTCTAAAATAAGTGATTGTTCTTGCATTTTTTAAAAATCCCATATAATTCACCAGTACTAAAGTTGGTGGGAAAAGCATGTTGCACTATACTTCTAATGACATTTTAACATCGATGTTATCTTAAAACCCAAGGTGAGTGGTTGGCAGACTCAACTTATTGACCTCTCTTTATATCGATATCAATCATGCTCTGCCATTCATGCAAGTAGACCAAACTGGTGTTAGATAGCAGCACTATCCTTTTGTAGATTTGGTGGTCAAGTTAAGTCGTTATATAAATGGAGGTGACTTGAATTTGTCATGAGTTTGGCCTAGTGTTAAAGTCAAAGTATAGAAGCAGATGGCTTGTTTTATTATTGGGAAAGTCTCTATCAGGGACATAGCTTTTCTTGGAAATCAACTCTGGAGGTTTCCAAGGAAAATGATGCTCCATGGGGGGAATTATTAAAAATATATGTTTTACACTCCTAATGGATGGAGTGCCAACATTTTAGCTGGGTAGTTGAGTTGAAGCTATAGAAGCTATCGATCCAACTTCCTTGTTTTTTCTGAATGCACTACTCAGTTGGTGATAGTTCAGTTCTTCACTGTTGAGAAAGACTGGTGGGGAGACAAACCTCTTTCATTCCAATTGCCCTATCTTGATCTGATCTCGGGATTTAGAGATTTTCCATCTTTTGTTCTAAAACCCCCTTGTTGATTAACAAGGGTATAACTATAACCTATGTTTAACTTGCTTTGGTATACGTTGCAAATCCAGGTACAGATTTATGCTATATTTGTCTGTTCATACCACCACGCACAAACGGGCAATTATAAGTTTTTTATATGCATTGTAGGTCTACCGGGAGAAACGAATATTAGGGTCTCCAAAACTGCCCTATGCATTATTGCCAGCATGAAGCGTGATTGGTTGCAGGTATAGTCTTCTGGATTAAATGAAAAGTGGAATCTTGTTGGTGCATTAGGTTACTTATTAACAGCCAAGCAAGTAACTAGAATTGATTAAAAAAAAAAACTTCTGGTGAAAACTGATTTCAGACGGGAAGAAAACCCAGTGGGTTATGTGGCGCAGCATTATACATATCTGCACTCTCATATGGTTTGAAGTGTTCCAAGACAGACATTGTAAGTCAAACTCATTTTCTGCTATTTTTCCTGTGATTATTTTTTCGTTAGGAGACATAATTCTCTTGTATTTCTTGAAATGCTTAATATTCTAATCTTCATCATATCTATTGTGATGAGAATCATTAGACGGATGGGCTTATGGTTGTGTTTGTTTAAGGTTGACTTAGGAGTTGTCCTCACTTCTTGGCTTTAACACAGATGAATAAAGGAGATACTTAGATGTTAGTTACAAGAGTAATTATAGCATTGTTGTCTAACACACAGAGATTGTTGCCTTTCTTACTTTAAAGTGCAATATATAATATTGTCAGAAATATTTCAATCATATCAAATCAAATAAATATCATATCCTGATATTAAATATGGCTATCGCTATTTTTATTTTTTATAAGCATCATTTATTTAGATACTTTGTACAAAGTTTCAAGTTCTAAGTTGCAATTCACAAACTACTAAACAAAATACCCGTTGCCGAAGGATCCCCACTGATATCTCAAAAAAGAAACTATAAGCACCTATAGGTTTCTATGTCGTTACAAAGCAAATAATTTTGTCTCTAGTTTAACTTTTTACATTTCAGTCTTCAAAATAGTTATAACTGATAGTGCAATGGTGTGAAATGACTTGTGTGGAAAGAGGCCTGCAGATTTTCTCTTTTTCATTCCACTGCTCCTGCTTTTAAACTGCTCGCTCTCACTTCTTAAATCTATGTATATACTGCTTCTAAACTCTTTAGTTTATTCATACACATTTCCTATGATGATACACCATTAGTTACTCCATATACCTGTCTGGTTTCTATGTATTGTGGACTATGGCAGATGTAATGTAAGTGGAATGCATATCAGAGCACTGTGGGCACTTAGTAAACAAACTCCTGCATCAATCATCTTCAATTTCCATTTCAAAACTCCCCCATCATTTTCCAAAATCATTGACATGGTCTTAAACTTGAATTGTTCATCCTCTTCAATATCAACAATCTTTTATTTTCTCTGGCTTTTATATTTGAGCTCCTCATCTTATGGAATGAACATGTAGAGAGTCATTAGAAGTATTTGGATAGGTGGCATGTGGTTTCATGGAAAAGAAGAACAATGGACATGTATAGTGGCTCCCTTATATCTACTTTGTTGCTTGTGGAGAAATGGAGAGAAATGATCAATGAATTTTGAAGTAGATAACAGAATTGGTTCTCAACCTTCTCTCTTTGGTCTAGGGGAATGGGAGGGCCGAGTATTACCTTTCTAGATTTAAGTGATTGGTTGTGGATAGGCCTCACCTCTTGTAGTTCTTTTGCTTTTGTGTTGTGATTTGTATCGCCTTTTGTTTTCCTTTATAGATATGTATATGCTTATAGAGTTTATAATATGTCTGGTGTACTTATACTATTAGTTTGTGGATTTTAAACACTATAAAATATCATGAAAATTGAACATATCAAGTGTAAACATGGTTTCTTTTTTGGGGAGGGACACTAGGTCTATCAGATTTTTTTCCAACTTGTAAGCCTTCATGGATTTCCATCCACAGGTGTCCTTGGAGAGCACGGGGTGAATTGAAAACTAACTCGCTGTAATTGATTTCCATACCAACAGAAAAAATAGGTGTTATATATCTTCATTTATCACCTATTACAATCATGTATATGATTATAAGCTGTGTGCATGTCACCATTTATTTCATTGTACTCGTCATGCCAACGGTGATAGGTATAAGTTTATTACCTATATAGTTAAAAGTTTTTCTTTTTATTACAGTTTCGAAAGTCATATTTTTCTCTTTTTCCCCCTTCATATACAATCAATTTGTAATCTTTAAGTTATGAGAAGTATACATTAGCTTCTGTTTGTTGCCTCAAGATGTCTTTGGAAGAGGTTTTATTTTATTTTGACAAGTAAAGTGGACAATGTATTAACAAAACAGGGCGAGCCACAGAGTATCAGGTTGTGTCTGAAAAACCAAAAAGGCAACGAAACCTACCACCCCGGGAGTACTAAGAAAAATACACATTAATAAAATTTACATTGAGCCTTTCCCTCATAAGATAAGGCACATCCAGAAGTAAGGGATCTTATAAGGACTTTTCAGCATTTCTTAGGAAAAAATAACATTATCAAAGAACTACCCTTGTTTCTTTCCTTCCAAATTTCCAAACACGGTCTAAGGCGTTACTTTGCCATGAACTTTTTGTTTTCTTCCTTATAGGAAAGGTTGTCGATCCACCATTGAGTCTTTGTCGGGGACCCCAAGCATACCGGCTCCATTCCTTACAAGAAATGAGGGCAGCCCGAACCCCCAGGCAAAGGGTAGTGAAGCCCAGGTGGTCGATGTTTTCCTCATCTCTTTGCATAGGGCATCTATGATTGAAAAGCCTTTCTTAGTGATCCATGGTCCGACACCTTGCCGCGGACCTCCGGGTAAGCCTACTCACACTTAGAGGGGGCACTTGTGATCAATAAGGCTTGTCGGTATAGGCTTGCTTTGAAGATCACCTTGAATGTTTTATAGTTGGCTTTGACGGTGTCTTGGGCTTTCTTGTCCATAACGAGAAAATTTTGTCCTTCTCCCCTTGGCCCGATATTTACCAGTACTAATGTTTATCCAGGTCTTTGAGTTTCTTCAACTCCGATCATTGAAAGGTTTGATGAATCTCGATTCCCTCCTCGCCCTGTGCTCTCCCAACTTCCCCGCGCCAGCCCCTTTTGAAGTAGCTCTTGCATATAGAGGTTGGAAATGAGGGCTATGGCGGGTTCTCTGCACGAATATCTTCCCGAAATCTATTATCTGATCCCTCACGGTATGAGCTTCTGCCGATCTTTTTAGTTGTGAGCTTAACCATGTCGCCGAGAATGCCGAAACTCCTTTGCCTCATGAGAACCCGACCTTTCTTTCTAGGCTCACTTAAGCTTAATCAAATTCTTCCAAAGAGAGGTTGTCCTCTGCGCAGGCTGGCCTCGATTCACTTCCTAAACGAGAAATTTGTTGAAATTTCGAGAGGTTTTATGCATTGACACTTCTGCATATAATATGGAACATTAAGCAAATTTCTGGTCCATCTGTCCTCCTCCTTTTGACACAACTTGTGCTGAGAATAATGTTTTACATTCACTTTTCCCCTTTCTCATTTTTCATATTTATGTGATACTTGTTTTAAATTGTGTCAATTAAGGTGTACATATTATTTGTGGAAACAACTTTAACAAAGCGAAACAGATTGAATTTGAGAATCTGAGTGGGAGAAACTAACGGTATGTTTCTTATGTGTGTTATGATATTTGTAACATACATTCCTGAACTGCATCGAACAAGCAGAGTTGAGTGGTGCGATATATTAAAGTCAACATGGGGTTGTGGCATCCTTGCCAAATTGAGAATATTACACCTTTTACTGTCAATTGAAAGAAAAAAAGAAAGAAAGAAACTACGAGATATGGGGCGGAGTTGTCATGTTACATGAATTTAAGTTCGATTTTAGGAAAGTTGATTTGTTTAACATGGTAGCGAGCTTGGTTTGGCGGAGTCATGTAGGATTTGAACTCTACGTGTAATTTTGAATATGTTTTGTCTCCATTTGTATATTTGAAAGTCCATAGTAGTTTGTTTGACTCTCCACATCTGGGTATGGGGCTACACGTGAGGGATAGTGTGAAACATGATATTTATATTAAGCTTGAATCTGGCGAGGAAGAACTTTTAGGAGAGTTGTATTTAAGCGATTTTATTTCCATACCTACTAACTTGCCAATAATTTTGCCTCGTTCTTGAATGAATGGGCAAAGTAAATGATTCTCAATACGCCTTGCCTTTAACTACCATGATTCTGTGTATTTATTAGCTCATACACCGCATTTCACTCTTAGTTCCACAATATATTTTTCGGATTAATTTGATATATTAAATAAGAGGGGGTATGAGAAAACAGTATGATTGTGCCTTGCACCAGGCATGAGACTGTTGTGGATACGCCATCGAGAGGGGGTAAAAAGCTTGGTTCGCGTGAGCGTCGTTTGGTGTGATAGAAGAGAGGGCAAGAGAAATTGGGTTCTGCTTGCATGAGAGGCCCTAGGCGAAAATGAGTGAAGCCGAAAGAAATGGAAAGTTTGCGAGTTGAATCAAATCATTTAATTCACGATGGAAGGCAAGGGTAGCAATGCTTCATGAGCGATTGTAGAGGTGTAGCATCGTGGATTCGGTTTGGAATAGAGGGGATGGAAAAGCTTCTGATGGGAGTTGAAGAGTGTTGTAGGGTCTTCGTTTCTGCTAGTAGAACCTTTGCTTGGAGGGAGAATGGAAGATCTTTCAGGCTGGAGAGTAAGGAAAACAATGCGGGGAGGTTCTTTCTCTGCTCCGTTACTGATGGGGAAGGAAAAAAACATTGGTTGGTTTTCCCGGAAGGAAGGGGGTTCTTAAATGGTTGGACTATCTTTGTGAAAAAAAAAATAGAAATTTGGGCTTTAGAAAACCTCATTGGAGAATATTCCATAGGATTTTCTGATTGTCCAGGTCGAGGAGAGAAGTGTACGAACCACGGTAGGAAGCATATAGTTACAGGTGGGGGAAAGTCCGCTCTAAAGGATATGGATAAAGGAGGCAGAAGCGTGATAAATGCGGTGTGGGTGGATGTGAGGCTGTCCGTACAGAGGAAGGCGTGGGGTCATTACAAGATTCTGTGTTTGATCGGTAGGTGGAAGAACCTGGCTGGGGCCTTACCCATGCGAGGAGGAGTTGGAGGCCTAGTTTAGAGATGCCTGGAGGCTAAACGAGGAAGTGATGCTAACTGTTTTAAATGAGAATATACTGCTTTTGGGTTTAACTGCCTTCGAGAGAAGGCAAAAGTGGGTCCTTGGTCGGAAAAAAACTGAAGAGGTGTGTTACAGCTGGGCTGGTGGAGCCAGATACGGGTGTATAAGGGAGCCAAAGGCTTTGTTCGAGGCTGGATTAGAGAGTGGTAGGACTACTTCATCTATGACACACAGAGATCCTTAGAAAACTGGTGATCGTGTGGAGGATTAACTGACCGCAAACCAAAGTTACAGAGATGAAAAGGGGTGAAGTGGGCTGGAATGGGTAAAAATCGAGAAAGGAAAGGCCGAGGCAGTACCGTTAACCATCATAGAAGGTCCCGAATCGTGCGAAGCTACACCAAAATGCGGTGGAGATCACTCTTTGGTCTGGCAGTGTATACAGCCAGTTTCAAGGTTGAAGGAAGAATCAGAGAAGATGAAGAGAGTGATCACAGCGGCTAGAGAGTGGGACTTCCTTACAGAAATTGTAATGATGAAGACCAGGGTGTGAGGTGTGGAATTTAAAGGGAGAAGGGCTAAGATCTTATTGGGGCGGTTAAAGGTCGACTCAGTGTCGGTGCTTTAATGGCTTTTTGAAGGTGGGATTTGCACGTGGAAAGATGGGGAACAAAGGGTGAGTTTCTTTGTTTGGGTGAAGGGATTACCCGGATTGGGCTCTGTTGGGCGAATGTTGGCGAGAATGGGTTTGAAGATTTTTAGACTGTCTGACGGTTGAAGCCCAGTGTGAACAAGGGATGCGATAATTTGAAAAGGCCCCAAGGGAATTGGCGTTCCACAGGAACCTGCCCCAGGCGCGACAGGTTGGGTGGGCTTATTGAGGCTTTGTTCGGCCAGGCAGCGGCTGGCCCTCCCAAACGCCCCGAGGATATTAAAGGCGGGTGAAAGAGAAGGGGAAATAGGAAGTGGAAAAGCTTTAAATGTAGCGTGTAGGTCTAGGGGAGTTGCCATGGTTGAGAAAGAAGAAATTTGGGAGATGGGGCTCGCCACAGTAATTTCTTAGATCTAAGCGAATCGACTTAGTTTGTGTGCGGGATCCTGCTGAATGCCATGAAGCGGAACCGGCTTGAGGGGAACCTCCCGGTTTGAAATTTGTTTGGGGGAGAAAGGGGGTGGGGCGAGTCTCTGGCTTGTCCTTTAATGGGATTTCATGGGAAGGATGTTGGGTTGCTGGTTATGCTGCTCTGAGTGGGCGAGTATCTGGAGTGTCAGGAAGGATGACCTGGCTTCTCTGGAGATCCATGCGAAGAGCTCCGAGGTTTGAATACGTGCCCTTGGTGGATTGTATTTTTCTCCCGATTTTCTCTGTTTTTTGGTCAGGCCTCTACTTTAGGGGAGCTCTTCGGGCATGGGGATTTCAGTATGAGGCCTTGGGGGAGTGGAAGCAGTTGGTGGTGTCGTGACAGTAGAGTGGGGAAGGGAAGCGGAATGTTCCTATGGAGGGAGACCAACCGTGTAGTGGGTCTCGGGTCCTCGAGAGAGGAACCTTCTAATGTAAGCCCGAGTGCGAGGGATATGTCCTGCACAGGAGAATGGCGTCTTATTAAATTTAGCGGAATTTCTAAGGGGTCCTGACGAGGCGGGATTGAGGAGATTTTTAGGTTGCTGTAGTAAAATGGGGTTCGGCATGGAATGAGAGGGGGACCTGCGACAAGTGTGAGAGGGAGTTAAGGAAGGTACGGAATGCAATAAACTACAATGAAAGGGTCAAGTGGGGTGGAAAGAGGCAGGAGGCTCTTATTGAAGTTGAAATGGAAAATTTAGGCGTTTCTGCCGTGGGAATGTTAGAGTGCGAACAATCCAGGCAAAGAAATGTTGTTGAAATTTGTGGGTCTCGGAAGGGGTGGACTTGTGGTTTGCTTGCAAGAAACGAACTTCCAAAATTTGTCGCTTGGGCCCGCCGGGTTTGGGGTTGGTGCCTCTTTACAGGTGAGTGGAGGCTGTGGAGGTGGGAGTGCTGTGGGGGGTATCCCAGTGTTGCGGGATCTAAAGAAAGTGGAGTGGTGGAAGGCAGGAAGCAGGCCATTTTACGATCCACTTGCATGTTTAAAAATGTGGAGATGGTTTTACGGGCCTTCACGGGGGGGTACATGGTGGTAAAGGTCTGAGGGAGTGACGAGAGAGCAGTTCATTGAAGACTGTGGGAGGGGCCACGGTGCATTGGTGGAGACGATATGGTTCTTTCCCAATGGCAATGTCGGATTGTTGTGCCACTTTTCTATGGCGTTTTAATGAAATTTGGTTGGGCCAGAGATCTTCCTTTGCGAGGGGTCCTTTCTGGAGAGGGTGGCCCTGATAACCGGCGGATGTCGCGTAGACCAGTTTTGGTGGCGTGGGTGGAGAATCGAGTTTAACAGTAAGCAGCTTGTTTCAACACTCTCAGGGCAGTGTGTAAAACTTGACATCTCTGTGATGTTAGGCAGTGATGGGGTTAAATAGGGCCTTCACCGCTGGGTTTGAGAATGCCCCTGGTTGAAGTTTGAAGGCTTTAAGGATCCTCATGAGGGCGGGGTAGCAAAGTCTACGCTTTTTCAGGCTCTATAGTTTTATTACGCTTTGAAATTAAAGGCTCTGAAAGGAATTTTGAAGGTTTGGAATATAGAGGTTTTTGGTAGAGTGGATAAAAAAAAAAGGAGGCTTTAAGCAGGATCTCTTTTTGGGATGACGTGGAAAAGGAAAAGGTGTTGTCCTTGGAAGAAGCGAGAAGAGGAAAAGGCTAGAGAGGACTTTAAGGGTGGGTTATTTGGAAGAAGTCTCTTGGAGATAGAAATCGAGAGATTTGGTTGAAGAGGGCGAAACCTGGTTTCATAGAATGTGATTCTCATAGAAGGAGGAAATCCATTAGTAGCATCGGTGTCGATGGTAGAAGGAATTTGGTCGGGAGATTTGAGGTTAAAGAGGCATGGTTGGTGCTTTTCAAAGTCTCACTCTCGACCTCAAGGCAATTGGTGTATACCCCGGACCTACTTCAATTTGATTGGCGCGAATCGTCTGCACTAAGTTGAAGAAATGTTCACAGAGGAGGAAGTCTGGCGAGTCTCTGCGGAGAAGCGATGATAAAGCCCCGGAGGACCGGATGGTTTTCGATAGCTACGGTCTTTGGAGTTGGGATTTGTGAAAGGGAGGTTATGGGCTTTCTTTAAGAGTTTCTTCACGAGAATGGCTTGGTTTGTTAAAGTCAGCAATACCTACTTTCTTGGTTGCAGTTGCCCGAGGAAGTATTGTTGAGGATCTAAAGGATGCGAGACCAATCGGTTTAGTGGTCTCTATCGATTTGTAGTGTTGGCCAACAGAATTAAAAGGATTTCGAGGTTGATTATTTCCCAGTCTCAGAATGCGTTTGTAGAAGGGAGGCAAATTCTTGATACGGTTGTTGATAGCAAATGATTTGTGGACTCGTTTCTAAGAAGGAAGAATGTAGAAGTTGGACATTGAAAAGGAAGCATGATCACATCGGATGGGATTTCTTATGAGCCTTTCGAGAGAATGGGTTTGGGCGAAATGGATTAGGTGGATGGTGGTGCATCCTCGCGGCCCCGTTCTCGTCATGTTGCCGGCTCCCTCTTGGGTTCTTCGAGTTCAGGCACCCAGACAGAGGGATCCTCTGTCGCCTATCTTTTGTTATCGGTATGGAAGTCACGAGGATTTGTGCACGCTAAAGCCTTGTGACGGTGGAAGCGATTTATTCCGAGTGGGGTTGAGGATAAAGATGTTGGGGGTGTGCTCTCCCACCTAGCCTATGGCCGATACTATTATTTTGCAGTGAAGCCAAAATACGGCTTGATTGATGTGCTTAAGATGGACTTTAATGTGGTTTGAAGCCTTTTCAGGTTTGAAAATTAACTTGAACAAAAGTGAGATTATTCCTCTAGGTAGGGTGTGAATGACGTGGAGTAGTTGGCAGTGAGAGGCTTGGTTGTAGGGTTGGTTCCCACCACCACGTGGGTCTCCCCAGGGCTCCTCTGAGCTTTGGGGGTGGGTTCTATTGAAGAAGATTTAAAAAGATTGTCCTCTGGAAAGAACATTATATCTCGAAAATGGGGCTCACCGCATTCGAAGTACTTTGTCTAGCCTCCCCGTTTACTTCCTCTCCTGTTTAGAATGCCAGATTGTTTGTTACGAAATTTGGAGAAGATTGAGAGAAGACTGCAGGGTGGAGGAATCTTGGCGTAAACCACATTTTATTATTTGGAAAGCGGGTTTGCTAAGAAGAAAGATGTATTAGAGGAGGGGTTGGGTGAGGGAGGCTCTGGTGATGAATCAGCAGCTGTTGTGTAAGTGGGTGACCGGTTTTGCTAATGAGAGGGTTCTCGTTGGAGAGTAAGGTGATCGACACGAGTTTGAAGAGGAAGGTGGGGGTTGGAACTCTTGGGACATCGGGTGACTAATGAGTGCGGCTTATGGAAAGACATCAGAAAAGAATGACTCACCTTCTCTCAATATACTATTCCCTCCTTAGGAAATGGTAGAAGACTGGGTTTTTGGAAGGACCCTTGGTGCGACGAGACAAGATCTTGAGGCTTGATACCTTCCCACTCTTTTCTGTCTTTGGCGGCTCCGCAAGAGGCCAGCTAGGGGCAGCGGATGTTTGGGACCTTGCAAAAAGGAGGGGATGGGGTTGGTCTCCCGATCTTCAGAGACCTTTAATGATTAGAAGGAGTTCGGAAGAGGAGGTGGAAGGTTCCTTCATTTTCTTCCCTGAGAAGATTGAGGTGGTGATTCGAGAGGATCGACTATTATTAAAGGAATTACATTCAGTGGCTTTAGTTTCTGGGTATATATCGTAGGCGATGTTTTCTCTCCTTTGAATTTCCCTTTAGTAGATCCATGAGACGATGTCGTTCCCGAGTGGGTTTCGGCAGGAGCATCTGGGGTGAGATCTTCTGTTGGTTGACTAAGGGAGGGGTTCCCTCGAATTAAGCGGGTGTTTTTAATAGAAGAGAATGGAAAGCGATAGACCGCTAACATCATTGTTCGAGAGAAGTAGAGATGTTATGGGATCTTCTTTTGGCGGTCTTGGAAGTTAATTAGGTGTTCCCAGTGCGGGTTAGGCAACTTCTTATTCGCAGCGAAGCGAGTGGCGACATTGGAAGAAGTTTGGATAGCGGCTCCTCTTTGTTTATTGGACCACTGTGGTTGGAAGAATAGATTGGTTTTTTGAAAATGAGGCCCCTCTGCTCATAGGATGAAATCTTTCTTGTTTACCTTGTAGGCGTGGAGCTTTAAGGTGTGCGGTGTTGATAACAAGGTATTTGGTGGGTTTTTGTCTTTGGATGGGGGTATAGGTGGTGAAGTGAGCCAGTGAACCGCCGCACTCCTCTTGTGTACTCTTTAGGGCTTTGTGCTCTTTTTCATCTATATCTTGCTTTGCGTGTTAAAAAAAATTTGAAGGATGCATCGGAGAGGTCTGCGGGGGTTAAGTCACCGGATCGATTTCGGAGAAAGTAGACCGACATGCGCTACGGGTTTGGAAGATTGAAAATCTTAACAGCCAACAATCTTGGTTCATAAGATGGGAGGCTGGAAGGATTCTGAAGCTAGAGAGGTGTTCGAAACGGCAGCAGGGATCTTTTATCAGGTATAGTTAGGGATTTGGGGCCAAAATGGTTATGCTTGTGTGCTTTTCGGGAAGGAAAAAAGTCATATGAAGGGTTGAAGGCGTTGTTGGCTTCGGGAGAATGTTGGGAGTGGGCTTCTTAAGGAGGGGCTGTGTGGAAAAAATCCTGAGAGAAAGGCACCAGCGATCGATTAAAAAGAAGGCTCTCTGAAACAAAATCCTTTGGCTGAAGTAGTGGTGGGGACAAACGCAAAGCTCTATTGGTCTCTTGATTCGGGTGAGTGTGAGGGGAAAAATCTTGTTGCTTGGTGGGTTGGGGGAGGAGGAGCATCGCCGTCTTGGTTGAGACCATTAAGAGGCGAGCATGGTGCGGCAGGGAAGTTATAGGCATCTTGAATGTTGTGGAAATGGGAAGGCTTTGGTTTTGAATTTGATGTCTGAAAGAAGTTGAAAGGATCCTTAGGGTTAGTGCTAGAAGAGAATGGGGACTTTTTCTGTCTTTCTCGAGAAATGGGCTAAAGAAGATGGATGTCAGAGAGAGAAGAAGAATTTTTAAGAATTGGCCAGGTGGGCTGATGGGGTTGCCGTGCACTATGGAGCGTCATTATGAGAAGAGCCAGGTGATGTGCGGTGGTTTTCTTGGCATGGATAAGAAGACATGGCGTTTATGGCCAGGTCTCTCTATGGGACTAGAATGCAGGTGAAATGGAATGGGGCTTTGCCTCAATTTGTGGAAGTGTTGGAAGGACAGAGCAGATATGAAATCTATCTTTGTTGGGAAATCTATCCGTTCGTTAGATCTGCAAGTGCCTTAAGGGAGTTGGAACCTAGAAATGGGGTTAGGGAAGAAGAGGAAGGTGCGCATACGGGAGAGAGGCGGCAGGCTCTGCGAGGTCTTGTGGGAGAAGGCGGTGTGGGACGAGGAGGTCCGTGTGAAACTTGAAGTTGTAGCACATCAGCAATCGATGTGGAAGTACCGAGTCGGATCTTTTTGTGGGTGAGCTGAGTTTAGGTCTTATCCAGGAGGGAGGTGGGGATCAGATGGAGTTTGCGAGTCGGCCTGAACTCCGTGGGAGTAGTATGTTGTTTCTGGAGCAGAGCTCGAGCTGACTTTCCAAGTAAAGAGGGGCACTTTGGAGCATTCACTGGACACATCGAGATCAGTTTGGATCATCATATACGATCCCCAATTGAAAATCTGCCCTAATTTCTTGGGATGCTCAGACATGTGGGGAGACGAGGCGAGAGAAAGGAGAGGCAGGAGAGTGCCATTGGATGAACAGGGTGTGTGGAAATCCTACGACGGTCCCTCTCCTGCCTCTGTTTGGCCAAAACCCTTGATTTCGGGGGGGCCTGCTTAGGCTTGGGGTTCTCAGCGATACCTCTCAGACTTGGAACCACTGAGGGTGGTGGCGGTTGATGGGAGTGAATTGAGTTGGAGAAAGACCGGGCGATGGTCGACGGTGGTCTTGAGGAAGGTAAGAAGCGGGACATAAGAATTCGAGCCATGTCTTGAAGGGCTCGGTGTGTATGAAGCTAGGAAGATAGGCGTTTGGTTAAATTTAGTGGGCCACACAGTTTTTCTACGGTGGGCTTGAGGAAGGAGATCTTGGGGTTGATGGGAAAAATGGTGGCAATGCAACAAAATGACACAAGAAGAAGAAGGGGTTAAGGCAAGAAGCTACCGGGGATATGAGCGAGACTAAAGAAGTTGTAGGATTCTATTAATTATAATGAGAAGGGATAGTTCCCAAGGAAGGAGAGGCAAGAATGGGAGTAATCTATTACTAAGAAGGATTAAAATGAAGGTAAAAATCCTTTCTTGGAATGTCAAGGTGTGAATGACCACGAAAGAGGGAGGATAGTGAGGGTACATTAGGGCTCGGGTTGACTTGGTTTGTCTTAAAGCCAAGATCGAGGGGATATGAATAAAGCTTTGGTTCATAGTATTGGTGTGGGTGATTATTGAATTTGGAAAGCTGCGGATGCGGAGGGAGTGCAGGGTCATCCTCTTGTGGGATATAAAGAGATAATCTACAATTTGGTCAGTATGTGCTTTTCTTTTCTTACTTGTTCGAATGATGGAGGATGATTTCGGTGGATGTTCACCAGGAGTGTACGGTTACGTGAGGAGATTCTAAAGAATTCTTTAGGAAGAGCTAGGTTGATAAGAGAATATGGAATGGTCTGGGTTTTCAGAGGGATTTCTTGAGATGCTCCTGTGAGAGATATAGGGTGGCGGGGATACCACCCAGCTATGAGAGGTTTTCGAGAAGTTCTAAATGTGGCGTTTGGGTCTTCGAGATATGCCGCTTCGGAGGGACTGGCTACTTGGGAGGGGCCGGAAATGGTAGAGCCATGTCTAGGTGGATAGATTTTGGTTTGGGCAGATTGGGAGAAGCAAGTTCGGTAAAGGCATTTAGAGATCTTGCCTAATTTATTTACGACCATTCACCATCTGTTGGACCGGTGATGGGATTAGGGGATGAAACCTCCCCTTCGATTTGAACTAATGTGAGTTTAAAAGTATGAGGGATTTAAGAAATCACGAAAAGGATGGTATTGGAAAAATCTGGACTTTCATGGCTCCTTTATGGCTTTATTTTAAGCGGCTAAATTGAAGACTTTGAAAGGCATCACAAAAGTTTTGGAATAAAGAGGTTTTTGGCGGGTTAGGATCTGTGTGAAGGCTTTAAGGAGGTGTGTCCTCTTTGGATGAATCTTGAAAAGGAGAGGAATTGGGCTGGGGGCTTGAGGGAGAGAACTAAGGCGAATCGGATTTTGCAGAGAAATTGGGCTCTCATGGAGGAGATTTCTGGAGATAGAAATCTAGAAGTGGCAGATCGAAAGAGGGGGACCCAACACTGGGTTCTTTGTAGAATGATGACAAATGCTCTGAGGAGGGAGAAAATTTTCTTCAAAAACCTAAGTATTAATGGAAGGTTAAATGGAGGATGAGAACAAGAGGAATTAGAGATAAGTTTCAAAATTTGCTGCAAGCCAAGAGTTGTTGACTCCCACCACGAACTTCTGTGATTGGGCTTGAGGGGCTTCAATTGGAGGAGTAGTTTTTCATGGAAAAATTTGGGTAGCAATTTATTGGAGCTTAATGGGAGACCAGAGGCTCTACAGCCTTGATGGCTTTCAATGGCTTTCTATGGTCTTTACTATTTGGGATTTTCTGAACAAGGGATGGGGTGCTAGGTTCTTCAAAGATTCCATGGCTAGAAACGGAGACCAAGTAGAAAAGTTCCAAATGCCACTTTCTAGCCTTAATTCCCGAGAAGCAGAGAATCTTGAAGGCCTCAAGACTTAAGACTGTGTGAAGAACTTAAATTGCACATCTGAGATTTTGACAAAAGTGTTCCTTGACAAGGGATAAAAAAGAGGGTCATGGGTAAGATCATTTCCAGTCTCAATGCTTTTGTTGAAGAGACGAATCATCACGGTCCTTATTGCTAATGAAGTTGTGGACTAAACTTTTTGAAGAAAGGAGTGATGCGGTTTTACAAGTGGATGAAAAGCCTACGATAACAGCGTTTGGAGTTTGTCGAGTTGTAGGATAGTAGCATGTGCTTTGGAAATCGGTGGTTGAGTTGGATAAAGTGGTGCGTCTCCACAGCCTCCTTTTGGTCTTTTTCAATGGCTCTCTGTGGTTTTTCAGCTGGGGAAACATGACGAGGAGATCATTTCCCTACCTAATGGTGATCGGCATGGAAGCGCTCAGTTTGTTGATTCAGCTTGCGGTTGAAGGAAATTTCCTTTCTGGTAGCAGGGTTGTAATCAGGGGAGGGGAAGGGGAGGTCATTTCCCATTTATTTTACGCAAATGACACCCTTCTATTCTGCGAACCCAACAAAGATCAAATGAAATTTATGAGTTAGACTCTAATGGTTTGACGTCTCCGGTCCCAGAGTGCTTAAGCGAAGCGAGATCTATTCCCAGGTAGGAGCTAGTTGACAATGTTGTCGAGTTAGCCTTGGAGCTCAGCTGTGGGATTGGGTCCTTCCTTACCTCGTATTTAGGTCTCCCCTTAGGAGCTTCCCACAAGGCTACAGGGTTTGGGACTCTCTCTAGCCAGAAGAAAAGGTTTCGAGGAAGGGTTGGCCTCTATGAAGATGTAGTATATATCAAGGGTGGAAGGATTATCGTTGATCCTGATGCTGTGATCTTCGATTTATGCCATCCACTTTTCGTATGCTCAATTTGCACTAGATTGGAGAGAATTCAAAAACAGTTTCTGTGGGGTGGGGGCTACCTTAAGAAGAAGCCTCATCTCGTTAAATAGGCCCTTTGTTTGTCTGAGAGAAAGAAAAAAGGGAGTTAGGTTGAGAAACTTCTCTAGGCTTAATAAATACTTTATGCAAATGGAGGTTGGAGTTTGCAAATGAGAGAATACCACTATGAGAAAGCTTTTGGTAGCAAATATGGGGAAGACCACGAGGGGGTTGGGACACTGTGACATTAGGGGTGGCTTTGTAGTGTTGAAGTTTGTGGAAGGGAAATCGAAAAAGAATAGCCTCTCTTCTCTCAAAATGCAGCCTTTTCCTTAGGTGATGGAAGGAGGATTAGATTTTGGAAAGATGTTTAGTGCGGTGAGGAGGCGTTGTGTTCTTTGTTCCCCTCTGTGTTTCTTCGGCTGTATGCAAGATGATATGGTGAGATATGTGGAATTGTTGGGTTGCCCAGGAGGAGGGGTTGGTCTCCAACCTTTACAAACACAATGATTTGGAGATGGAGGAGGTGGAAAGATTCATATCCTCTATCCATAGGAAGAAAATCAAACCTTGGATTGAGGACAAACCACGTTGAAGGGTTCAGTGACAAATTGCAATGCGGACCATGTATAGTGGTTTAGACCTCTTGCGCAGAAGTATTACCATTCCTCAACTTAAGAACTATGTCCCCCTCTAAAGTTAGCTTTTTTAAGTTTGGGGAGCTTGGGAAAAGTGATCACCTTGGATCAACTAAGCGTGTGGGAAGAGCCCTTGTGACGGATGTTGCCTTTGTGAAGAGGGATGAAGGAGGCAAATAGGCAGTATATTTAATTCATTCTTGAGATGGCCCAGGGATGCTTTAGGACCTTTTTTTTACGATAGTTGGGTCTTTTTATTTCACCGTCGTGTTCATACCCTTCGGCAGCCTTGAAGGGCGTCTGTGGGTAAGAATGAAAAAAATGTCTGGATGGGTTTGCTCCTTTATGCCTTTTACGGACTTTATGTGAGGAAATAGGGTGGTGTTTGACAACAGGGACCACTGGCAGTAAAGAATTAAATCTAATTTCTTGAGCAATTTGTGGAATTGGACAAATCTGTATAGTGTTGTTAACATGAATTCTTTTGTGGATTTTTTGGCTTGGCTTGGCTTGGGTGTAGGTAGGGTTTTTTGCTTTTTGTCGGGTTTGGTAGGTTCTTCCTTGGTTCCTTTTGGTTCCCTCTTGTTCACTTCCTGTGTACTTTTTGGAACCTCTTGAGGACAAGCACTGTTATATACTGTTTTTGTATAGTCAAAAAAAAAAAAAATGAAACATTCTTCTATTAGGTTTTATTTCTTTTTAACCTTGATTTCCTGTGACTCCCAGAAGAGAGTCCAATTTCTCTAATTTGAATGCAGTTGCTTTATTCAAAGTATGTTCTTCTTTAGTTCACTCATTCATGCTTATTTGTTTCTTGCATTAGAAGGCAACATTTTCACCATTTCTCTGATGATGGGTTATCAATAGTGCATTTATTTGTATCCTGCTGAAAATCTTGTGTAATTTTCTTGACCTACTACTATTCGTTCAGCAAGGTTAAGGATTGATTTGCATCTCATTTGAACCCTATAACTTAGCTGAGCATCTATTTGTCCTTTGTGACTAGATTGAGGAGTTTGAAGGCTGAGGAGCGAAGGAATATAACTCAACCAGGCAATCAAATCTTGGTTCAGCGCTGTGACCTGGGAAGGGTGAACTGCTGTCAACATAAGGGTAATAAAAATCATTCTCTGTTTGCCATGGACTTTGTGAAAGTTGTTATGTTGAAATGCGGATTTCCATTCTATGTCTGACATTCTATTTTTTGATGATTTACCTTTAAATACTTATGATTCATTCTGATGTACATTGATATAGTTCATAAAACTTTCTGGAGGAGCTTGAAGGGGTTCTGAACCCCCTGCTTTCAGCGTTAAGAAAGGACAGAATGGCAAAAGCAGCTGCTGAGGAAAATGTTGATGCAAATCAAATCCAGGTGATATTTATTTGTTATTTTTTTATCAGAAGCAGAAAAATAATATATTAAAGAAGATAAAGAAAGAAAGGAAGGAAGAGATTTCCTTTCTACATTACAAAAACTTTAAAAATCCAAGAAAGCTAAAAGCGAATTACACTAATAACTGATTTCTCCTGTTTCTAGTTTATAAACCTTAATTTGAGATAAACATAGAATTATGCCATAGCAGTTTCAAATTATTTGAAAGTGAGGTCTTAAAAAATTAGGATAAATTACAGTACTCCTACAATTATAGAAACTTGTGGTTTCTGAGATAATGCTAGAATCTTCTTTTTGTTTGATGATTTAACAATTTTTCTTCCATCTATATAACTGTTTGGTAGAATTCATTTCCTACTTTATCAATTTTAAAATATCAAAATTGTTTTTTAATATCTATAATTTTTTTTTAACTCAAGATGTGCACATCTTGCTTGAACTTTACATTGCTCTTACTGTGCCACAGGTCCACCAATCTCTTTCATCTTCTAGATAATTGAGAGTTAGTATTATGATGTATAGTGACCATATGTATCCAAAAACATGATGGTCGTATGCTATATCCAAATAAATCTTGCGCCATTTTCCAAAAATGTCTGGAGATTGCTTCAATGACAAAGGAAAAAACTGTGGTACAATTCAGAGATCAGTTTGTGTTTGGCACAGTTAAGAGTCCTTCTGTAGGGGATTTTTCACCTCTGTAACCATCAGTTTTGGTGTTCCCTGTGATTGTGTCTATTTTGTAGGATTTTATTTGCCTTTCTGAAAATTGCTTCACAGCTCTCTCTTCTTTTTTCTTTGTAATGCAGATTAACCTTTTTTTTTTTTTTTCCATGAAGGATGACTGTCACCTTTTCCATTTATTCATGCAATTCATCAATTTTCTGTTTTACCTAATAAAATCAGGAGACTCTACTAAGTAGAATATGGGATTTAAGTAAGGCAAATATCAATTAATAATTTTGTAGAATATTGTAAAGTGCTTGTCCTGAGATCTGTTAATATTAATGGAGAGATGTGATTTGATGCACGATTTACTAGTGCAACTTTCATGACTTCTGAGAGAGGGTAATCGGACAAGCTCTGTAAAGTTTTAGAAGATCCTGAAAAGTCAAAATGGTGTTTCTCTCATATTTGAATTTTATATTGAAGTTTTAGATACTTTAATACGTTCACTGGTTATTATGAGAATGACATCCTTTTGTTTTCTTGCTTGATTCTCTCCACTTGCATTTAGTTTCTGCATATAGGAAAATGCTGTTCCTGACAACTTTTCCATCTCATCAGTTTAATTTCATGTGTACCACACTTTTACACTATTTAATAACTTTAATATATCCTTCTGGTTCCTGTTTTTGGTTACTTGCCAACTATTTGATTCAAATATTTGAACTTTATGATTGTCCAGTACACATTCATGAGCATATTTATTTATTTTTAGTTCTTTCATTAGCTTGATGAAGGATTGAGCAGCCCAAATGCATGTGAGAACAAACTGTTAAAGTTAGCAGAGCCTAAATTTGTTGGTAAGTGACATTTTCTGAGTTTTGCAGAGAAATATCTCATGAATTCAAATCTTCGTTGCCATTTGGGAGAAATGCCCCAAACATACCTAATGATGATTGTTTTCAGGGGCCAGTGATAAGCCAGAAAGTGTTGATGAGGTGTTCCCTAGTGACTTGTGGTGCTGGTGATGAGAATGTTAATATTGGTGATGAATCGAAAGTCTTTCTGACTTGTGATGATGCAGAGGTGTGCAAACTGGTTTCTTTCTCAACCTTAAATGGATTTCAAAATGTACATGTCAAATCCATCAGTTTCTACTTTGTACTGTTTAATTAAAAGCAAAAAAACAAATTTGGAGTGCAAAACTACAAGGAGTGGAGGTTAAGTTTCTTAAATCTTGACTGTAGTTTATCTCCTCAGATGATCAATGCACATGCGTGGCCTTGGTCATGCTAATTAAATTTAACAGGGATCATGGAAGATCATGCCTTTAATTTCTTGCTATTTTCATTATATGGAACCTCTCTTCATGTGTCGACGCAACCGTTCAGTTTTTGAATATTCCTGAACCATTGTGGTGTATCATCTTTTCAGCTGTTTATTTAGGAATATTAGTATGTCAAAATTAAATTTGTTGCTGAAACTAAGCAATCAGGATCATACTGATATCTTTATCTTTCCCAAACTCAAATTTGATTATTTTCTATTTCTGCTCGTTTGGCTCTTATTTTGTTTTTCTTTTTTCTTTTGCGCCAATTAGACTTGGGAATGGTAATTTTCTTTCCAGTTTGAATTCGATCCCTCCCCCCCCTCCATCTCTTGTTTCCATTTCCATCCAGGGTTGGCTGCTATAATTGTAATGTGTGAAATCAGGAGATCTGGTACCCATTACGAGGCATATGGTTTGAAGACTATTTCATTACTAATTATCTGGCCATTTGTGGCTGGTTTTGTTATTATGTAGTAATATATTTAAGCAAAAGTAATCGGGTGACAGTGTACTTGAGGCATTTGTCAATGCTTTCTTGAATTCTTGTTCTACCTTTTTTTCCCCTGTTGATCTGAAGCAGAATATATCAAAATGGACGGAAATAAATGAGAAGGGTGATGAATGCTACCTAGATTTTACAAAGCTAAAAGAAAGGGAATAGACAACATGCTTCAGTATGCTAAGAAGACCTATACATCAAATATAGAACCAAAAGAGAAAAATCAGCACACCACCTCTCAATCGAACTAGGTTGTAAACTTCTTAACGAACATGATTTTTAAAATATTTTGATCGGATATGATCATAATGAATCTCCTATGCTCATTAGTTGAACCCTTATGATATACATGTTGAATGCCGGTAGAGCTGAATAAAATCAAAAGGGATGCCCTCGAGTTCTGCTGTATAGAATGCCCATTAAGGTGAATAGAAATGAATTAGATCCCAGATATTCTCTGGTTCTGGAGTCCTCTCCTTTTCTTCAAAAATCTTGCCTTTGATGGAGTTCCTCAAACCCCTATATGAGACAGTCATCATATTACGAATGCTAATAGGAACATCCGAATCCAAGTTGGTTAGTCTGAAGGCTCCTCTTTCGTTGGTTGGAAAGTCACCAGGCAGTGTAGAAAAATGATGATTAACTATTTCTTTATAGCTTGAGTGCAAAATGCAATATTCAGTAATTGTTACATTTCATTAGTGTTCGTTTACCTTCTTATGTGCCACTCACTAAGCAAAATTTTGACCTTAGATGAAACTTTATATTTTTATATAAATTCTTGAATTTTAAGAGATCGTGTTTATAGGATAGACCAGGCTAATAAAAACTTTTACCAAAAAATAAGTTGGTGAAGACAATGACCAAGTTTCTGCATCGGAATACCATGAACTGCTTAATACAACTTTTAGATTTCAACATTGGACCCTAATGCCCCTTTTTACTAGTAATGGCTCTTGGCTTGAAGGATGGCTAGGCCTTGTCCCTCTTATGCATTTTGTTAATGGCATGATATTTTTTTTAAACCCAAATCCTATAAACTTGAGCTTTTAGGAGAGTTGGTTGTTTAACATAGTATTAGAGCTTGGTTTGTAGGAGGTCTTGGGTTCGAGCTACCTCTTTGCAATTTATTTCCCAGTTGTTGATTTGAAAGTCCATGGAGGACTCTATTTGGTTTATTTGACTCTCCACACTCGGGTACGAGGTTGCACGTGAGGGAGGGTGTTAACGGCATGATATTCATATTAAACCCAAATCCTACAAGCTTGAGCTTTTAGGAGAGTTGGTCGTTTAACACATTTTAATGAGCTGTTTGTTTCTGATCAAATACAAAAGTCCGCAGTTCTGATTGCAGCTACCTTGTCAATCATTGTATATTTAGATGATATATTCTTTTTTGTATGCTGCTAATGTATTTCATTTTTGTTTCTGACTGAATTTGTGTGGTTATTATACCATTTATTATTTTTGTGTAGGTTGATGGCTATGCGCTTCACAATGAGAGGGAGGAAGGCATTTAAAGAGTATTTGGGAAGCAATGAACAAAAGGGAGTACCTTGGTAAGATGAGAGGACTATATCCGGTTCAATTTTTCAGTAACTTCGTGCTTTATGGATATTTGACTGTAGCTCTAAGTATTGGGCCGGGGCTTATGATGGCCCATAAATCAAATTATATTGGATGTTGCTGTGGTAGGATTTTTTGGAGTTTGCTTCAAAGCCCTATGGATGAGCCTTTGGTCCTTCGGGGATGGCTAAAACCATGGAGGATGAAAATATCTAATTTGCTTTCTTTAGTTCACTTTGACTGATATCTTATTTTATTTGACAGTATTTTGAGAAACTGTTTCACAATATTTCCAGGCTTTTTCCTATAAAATATGTATTTTTTTTGAGTTTGGTCAATGGGTGGGAGCAACAAAATCCTCAAACAGGGCTGGAACTGAGGCCCTAATAACCTTGTATTTAAGCAAAAACAATATCTACATTGCTGCAATCTTTGAACATTTATGCTATTATTAATATATATATACTCTTATATATATATATATATATATATATATATATATATATATATTCTAATACATTTCTACAAAATAAATAATATTAAAAACAAAATTTTAATAACAAAATTATCTTGAAGTGTATAATTCAAGGTCCATTGATTATTAAAATATAAATATTTATGTAGTTTTTAATCTTTAGTTATTTCTTTTATATAAATTGACTACAAGATAAATATAAATACAAGATAAACTAATATTAAAATCACCTGTCTCTTATGTGTTAAGTACAGATATCTATCTACAAAAATATATTTTAAATTATTTTCTTTCAAAATAAGACAATATATATTCTTTTCATTCCTACAAAACTTCAATATAATATTATTGTTTTTATCATTTTGAGTTATAATATTTTATAGTTATTAATTTTTATTTCACTTACCTTCATTTGTTAAAATTTAGTTTATATTTTCCTATATATATCTCTTGAAATCCATCTCCTGAAATATATCCATAAAAACTAACCTTTGTCCTTGGCTAAAACAAAACTAGGAGATAGGAGGTTGTCCTTGTATATAATAATTTTTATGGATTAGGCTCAAGTACTGCAGTTTTAGAAAATCCTTTTAAAAAATATTTTTTAGCATTTTGGTTAAACAAAGCATCATTTACCTCTAGATTAAAGGATAAGAAAAGTAAACATGACTTAGAAAAATGTTGTCAAATAAATAGCAACACTATTATGCAAATAAAGAAAGACGAAAAAGATGATAAAGATGCTTTAAGAATCCTATCAGGCAAGCAAAAGATTAAAAATGGTGAGATAAAAGATGAATGATTTGCGTAAAGGAAGATATAAAATAACTATCTTAGATAAAAATTATTTAAAAGATGTTAGAAAATGGTTTTAGGATAGATATATATATATATCCATATATATATATATATATATATATATATATATATATATATATATATATATAGATATATCTCTCAGGATAATATAAAATTATTAATCAAAGATGTTAAGGAAAAAAAACATTTGAACTGGATTTTTGGTGCTTAACTGGCTTTTCTTTCCTAAGTGGATGTACTATTTCAATTTTTTTTTTGATCTGTTTACAGAATTGTGTACCATATTTGTTCTGTTTGTTTTTTTCAGTGAACAGATCAATGTTTTCTAGCTCTTATCACCAGTAAATAATATAGATTATTGTGTGCAGGAACTCAACAACAAGGCGCTGCAGTGACTGCACAGAAATTCATCAGACCAGTTTAAGGATCATCAGAGGCTTAAAGCTGCTGAGACATCATGACCACTTTTTTTTTTTTTTTTTTTTTTTTTTTTTGTGTGTGGCAAAATCGGATGTTAGTCTGGTTCTGTCATCTGTGCATGCTACTTTATATGTCTATAATGAAAGTAGCCCTTGACTGCGCGGAATCACGTTCTGCTTGTCTTAACCATTTTATTCAATGTATTGAAAAAATGTATTAGTCGATGAACTTGTGATTCACAAGATTGTTTAGATGAGAGCGGCCGTGTGTGTTATTGTTCTATCTTAACCTCAATCTATTTATTAATATAAAGATGGGGAAATTTAATTATCTGCTAATTTGTACCAAATATGAAAATATGAACTAGATTTTTAAAAACAAATCTAGCCTTTGCTATTTGGTGATGTAATTCTAAATAATATAATGTGTAATGTGCACTTAAGGTGTGTTGGACATGAATCCTGAAATGCATACATGAAGGTAGGATAGGTCTCTTTTCCCTCCTATTTCCATGGAGATATCATTTTAGGATATGTAGTTTGTATGTAGAACACCAGCATATAGCCTTCACTTGTAGTTGTGAATATGCTGGCATGTTAATGCAACGCTTTGTTTTATTTGCTCCAATGGTTGGGGGTTTACCATCTTATAGGTTCATGTGCAAGCAACCATCAAAAGTAAAAAAAATGGTTTTATTGTTGCAGTAATAAAGTTGGTCTAATCTTCTCTTCCCGGAATTATTCAAACCACCACAAATCCTGGGAATTTTGGATTTTCTTCTTTACTATCATGACCTTTGTTGCTGTGAATAGAAATGTTATTGTTTGAAAATTACATTAAGTTAACAGAGGGATGCCATTTCGGCTTCTATATTAAGCTGATGTTGTTTGCAATAAAAGATGTCGGATTGTTAAATGATGTTTCTTCTGGGTTGTGGAGATTGTACAGTGATCAATTCTCTTGCAATTCCTTCAGTGATCATGGACATTATTTTCTGCACATTCATCCTTGTGAGGCTAGTTGAGCAAAAGTTACTTATAGGTTCAAGACTATTGTAAGGAAATACAGTTCTGAAATTACTCCCAGAATATACCAAGATTATTTCACATTTTTGTTCGACTAGTATAAATGTGCTTCTAGATCAGAGTGCGGCTGAGATCTTCTTGCAATTCCTTAGGAATGTGTGGATATTCTTCACTGAGTGGGGATGTGGTTGGTTGTGTACATGTGTTTTTTCGGTGTTGGGATTGGTGTAAAATCTGATAGAAAAACTATGGCTCCTATGGCCCCACATAGACTAGGTCTGCACAAAATTGAGAAGTTGAGTAACTGGAGATAGAAGAGCATGCATAAATGAACACACACATATGTCCGTCTCTCTCTCTCTCTCTCTCTATATATATATATATATATATGTATGTATGGATGGATGGTAGAAGAATAAATATTTGAAAAAGAATTTCCAAAGGATCCTTGAGTGGGAAGTTTTCGATTGCAGGAAGTTTGTGGTTACACCGATCAAGCACAGAATGAACATTGAATGGCTGAATGCAGACACCAAGTAAACATTTTTATTTATTTTTTGATGAAGGAAGACTACGAAACAGGACTATGACATAAACGATTAAAAACAGAATAACAATAATCCTCATAACTAATATTTGTAACATCTTTATGGAAATTTGACAACCAAAAACTTGAATCTAAAATACCAATACCTTTTTCAGCTAGAAAATCTGCAGTTCTATTTGCTTCTTTATAAACATGTCAGACATTCATAAATATTTAGACCCTGAGATAACTTCCAAATGTCCTCCATTAATAATAAAATAGAACTAGGTATATTGATCCTATTACTATAGCATTCATAACATTTTTTTAAGTAATTAAATTTGATTCTTCCAAATATGAAGGTATACAACAAAGATCAAACTTTGTACTGAAAGAATAGGACCAGAAACTAGGAAGCAACAAAAATACCATTTTAGAGCAGAAACTCATATTACACTACTAGCATGAACATGCACCACCACCACCTTGCCCTTTGTGTGTTGTTGCTGTCAAGTTTTCCACTCATTGTATAAACTCTCTCCCCACCCTATCGTGACAGTGATATCGGTTTCAAGTTGCATATGTGATGTATAGTAATGCTAGCTCCTATGGTTGGCATAGCCTGCCTGCCGTGACTTTCTCTTTTGTAAGTAAATACATATTTGCTTATTGACATGGAATTTTCTTTTGTGCTTAGAAGTTTTTCATGTACTCAGTAGGATCTTTATTTGCAGGAAGAAGTGGCAGAAAGTGCTGCAGGGCAAAAATGGTTCCCGCTCAGACTGCTGCAGAAGCTGCACGCCAAATGCTAACTAAGAAGGTATTGATGCTAAAGTGGAAGTATGAACTCAATAGTTAATCTCTACTGAACTACATACTAGGGTTGGCTGGCAACTAAATGAATGGATTTGTGAGGTCTGAAGTCCAGAGTTGGGTCTAGTAATCCTTGAACTAGAGTGAGATGTTGAAGAGACCTGGCTCGATAGTGGTTAGGGTTGGGGTGCTGGGCATACGGAGGGGACCAGGTTCGAGTCCCAGTTGAGATGAAATGAAAAAATTACCTATCAAAAAAAAAAAAAAATCCTTGAACTAGGTGGTAGCACAAATCTGTATGTAGGGAAAGACAGGAATTTCAGCTAGTAATCTGGATCATCAATAATTGAAGTCATGCATTTTAAACACAATAAACTAGAAAATTCATTTTTCACAGGGAATTAGAAGACAGTGTTCAAAATGCGATCTTGGTTTTTGGGTGCAATCAAAGGTGGCAGTGACTATATATATGTATGTTAGATACCGACAGGTGACCGTAACTTACAGTGGGTTTTTAGCCTTGATTAACATTTTTAGGAGGTGCATTTCATGACTTGTGCACTAAAAAATTAATTATTACTAAGAAAGTTGATTGAAAGAATAAGGACATCAATGAAAAAATCACAACTACAAGTAGAATAGAATATAATTGGTGAAACTGAAGGATGTAGGTATCTGACCATGAACGCCATTTCATTCGCTGCTCCGATATATCCTAGCGTTGGTGCCTTTTCTTTTCCTACCTCACGTTATAGGCCAGCTTAACATTTTACATTTCTATGTGTTGAAATACTGAGCATTGAAAAATTTGTGATTAGCATGTGGTATTGCACCGTATCTTGGTCCAACATGATATCCATGAACATATGCATATAAATTATACTATTTTGTCGGCATAGAATCCTTCTAGCATGTTTATTGCTCCCGGTACTGATATATAATAATTTGGTTGTTTGGGCAGAGACTTAGTTCAAAGATTAACTATGATGTATTGGAGAAACTTTTTGATGACTCTGTAAGTTTATTCTTCTTTGGATTTCAATTTTTGAGGTTGTACAGTTTCGGTTTTTCTTTCTTTTGGTATTACACAATTCTGTTAAAGTCGTCATAGAATTAACAACAGTCTTCTCTCGTTGAAAGCGTAAAAATTTTCTGAGAATTCTCATCATTGAATCATTTGATAGTTTCTACACCTACTAGCATACTTAGAAACAAACATTTTAGTGCAAACTTACTGAACAGAATACTTTCTGCCTTGTAACGGAAATATATAAAATCCAAATTCACAATCTTGATGAGGGTGAGAATGGACAAAACTCTTGAACAAATGCTTAACAACTAAAAACACAGCCATGATTCTGATCCCTTCAAAGCCAAGTTTGATGGAATGAAACCAGATCATGTGGTGGCCATGGTGAGAAGAACTGAGATTTCATCCCTTTCCTTGGGGGTAGCCCTGAGTGGGACCTGTTTGGTTATGTTTTTGAGAACTTTTGAGAACGGTTTTGGCATGAGAACACCGTTTAGGGTGTTTTCTGAAAACTGTTATTATTCTCTAAATCTACAAGGACTTGTTTGGTTAATTGTTTTTTGAGTATTTTGAGAGCAGTTTTGAAAACACTATAGTAGAGTACAGGGGAGGATATAAGAGAACAAACCCTTCATTTTTCTAAACGTGTTCATTAAAATAAAGATATTTAATTTAGTGTTTTTTGTGTTTCTGGCTGTTTTTTGTAGCAACAAAAAATTGGAAACTAACTGGGCGTTTTCCATGGTTGTTTTTGAGAACAGAAAGCAGGTATAAGCAGGGAACCAAATAAGCCCTAGTCTTCAGAAATTTTATTAGCAGAGCATCAAAAGGCTGCAGAGCATCTCCCATTTTTAAATATGCATGTGCATTCTGTTTTGACAAGTGCGAGAACAATACAGTGTTTTGGCTTATTCTGCATTCTCTAAATCTAAGGCTTGTTGGGTTATTGTTTTTGAGAACAGTTTTGAAAAATACAAGAAAGCATATATTTGGTGTTCTTCAAATTATTATATTATAAATCATTGAAGTATTTACTGTTTTCTTTTCTTTTCATTTGTTTTGAGAGCAGAGAAAGTAGTTTTAAAAAAACAGAAATAAACAAGCTCTTAGTCTTCTAGAAATTTGTGCTTGAAGCATCAAAGGGTTTTGTGGCCTCTCCATTTTAACTGCACTTGTAATGCATTCTGGGTTCCTTTAGAAAAACTAGAAAGTCAGACAGAATCTAGAGACTGAGAATAATGGCCAGAAAGCCCCATCAGCAACAATAAGGTTAGAGATAGAGAGGAAGATGACTTGGCACCAGAGGATGAATATGAGGGGATGCTGGAGGACACACAGCATGACAATGATTTATACAGGAGATATGATAACGACGATTATGGTGATGATGGATATGACTAACAGAGACTATCCTCTTATATACTCCACTGCAGTATCTTCTCCTGCTGCTTATCTTGGAAGGAGGTGAAAAAAAAAATGGAAGAGGATGGACAAGAACTGGACTAAAAATCGAGGTTATAAGGCTTTCTCATCATTCATCGATTGACTTTAGTATGAATCATTCTTTCCTGTAATCTTTTCTGTGAAGTCTTTTATCTTTAAATTGTGATTTAAAGCAACGAAAATATTAGGGTTTTTGTTTATCTAATCTGATGACAAATCTTCATTTCATTTCCCCTTCATTTTTTCATATGTTTCTATAGTGAGTGTGAGACACTACAGCTGAGCTGTATGGTTTACTAACTGGATCTAATATGAAAAGATTTACATTACTCACTTTGTAACAAATGTTTCCATTCAGCAATAAAGTTTATTCTCTAAAGCAAACCCACAGGGTTCCCTTCAAGTCTCTAATTTGTGGGTTTTTATTTAAGTGGAGAGTGGAAGAATGAAAATATGCGATTTGGTTCTGATTTTGAAAAGCTGATATGAGAATGGTTTTTGAAAAAACACAGAATATCATTTTGGTGTTCTTTAAAAACTATTATTGTTATTTGAATTTAGTGTTTTTCATGTTCTTCTCTCTATTATTCAAAACAAAAAAAATTGGGAACCAAACCCATTCTTGTTTTTTGAGGCCAAGCAGTTTAAAGAAATAGGAGCCGAAGCATTACTAGTATATTTAGGAACTAGACCATATGAATCACTTCTTGACCCAAATATTGATCTCCACATTGCAAATCGAAATTTTTCACGTTTATAAGTTCAAGGTTCTACATTAGACTTATTGTTGACGGTGATTTCATAATCTTGTGCCTCAAAGGGTAGCTATGGGATTTGGTGCCTAGAGGTTACATGATTGAGTCCCTTTAGGAACCTTGGGAGGAGTTGTCGGCCCCGATCATTTCCAGGTTCGATGAGTGTTAATTGAATTACATAAGTTGGTTCGAACATCCACATTTGCAAAAAAAATCACCCCAATCATATACCATAATATTAAAGAAGATGATTGTACTTAGATGGGAAAGAGTTTTTGGATTAAAATAATAGGTTTTTTGAAAAAATTTACAAAATTGGTTTTAGTTTTTGAAAGTATTAACCAAAGAAAATAGTGTTTTTGAAATGACATGACAGCTCAACAACAAACCTTGATTTCGCAGTTTAATAATGGGTGACAACTTCTGCCATTTTTAGTGTGTCATTATCCTTTATTGGTGTTTGTCCATTATTAAACTGTAACTAATTTGGTGATCTTCTTCCACACCCCAGTTTCTCATTTCTTCTCTTGTGAGTATCCATCCTTTGTCGTTTGTAGTTTAGAGCTTGAAATCAAGCAAATAACTGCTCCCATATTTGTCTTCTTTCTCTAATTAGACTCCCAGTAGGTAAAACCATACAGATGGGGTTCTGAAGGCATGGTATAGACAAAAGACGGTGGATTTAAGCCTCGCAGAATGAGTGATAAATGGGGAGAGAACAGCATTGTGGGATTGATAAAGCAACGATCTTCTTGCCTATGACAACGGCAAATTAACTAAGGTGAATCCGTTGTCCATGTGACAATTTGAGATTTGTATCAATATGGCTTGAAGCACTACTTTGGGCAATATTTAAAGAACTAAAACTGATTTTATTTTTGAAAGCCTATGCTATCCAAAACTCATCAGCAGGAAGGAGAGAAGGGGCCCCAAGCACGAGAGTCGAGGGAATATCATGTGGCATCTACAAGAGGAATAAACAACAATCATGAACATGGGCACCCACACTCTAGCTGCAAGCACAACATGCCATGACCTTTACATTTTTAATGATTCATAAAGCCCGAGAAATATATATATATATATGTATATATATACTGCTCTCTCTCTCTCCTATATATATATAAATTCAGTGTACTGTGGCAGCCATATCCAAAGGTAGACAAAGATGATAAAAAATTTGAAGACACCAAACCAAGAATGATAGAAGTGGCATAACTGTGCTTTGTGCCATCATTTACAAAATTTATGGGAGTTTCAATATAAAAAACATTTACAAAATAGAATCGAGTTTAACTTTTCACTTAAAGATCACTATACAAAGTTAATTCAATTTCATGCATGTGATCTTGGAGTTTTACTTCTTTCATAGAATGACTTTAACGTTGGCTACAATATGCGGTCTTCACTCTTGTACTAATAAACAGAATAAGATTGTTAAGCATACGCTAAGCATTTTCATGCTTAGTGGTTCTATCTGAGTTCTATTCTCTCTTTGTTCATTTTAAATCAAACCTTGCAATATTTATAAGTGATACTTTTGAACAATTTCAATGACGATGCGGTATAATACGTATCTATATTTGTTCGTAATCAATTACAATTCATTGTGGTCATCTCAGTATGCATTTTCATAAGGTAGAAAAGAAAGAAAAAAATCATTCAAAGCACAATCTTTTACTTTTCAATCTCCATTATCATTTTGGCCTTATCGAATTTAACCTATGTTTCGGTGCCTGAGGATAACGATCACAGGCCACGGTCATTTAGACTCTGGTCGGTATATATATATATATATATATATATATATATATAATATGTGGTTAATTATACACCTACACAGATATTATTCAAGTTGAACTCTGAGATCGGTATGCCACAATAGTATTTGTTCTGGAATTTCTGTGGTATACAAATTTATCATTAACTTTCGAATTCTAACAGTTAACATTCTCTTTTAGGACATTCATCGTTGTCTGATTCTAGTATATATATACATTTGTATGCAAATAGAACATTTTTACATTAAGTGTAATTTTCTTTATGCAATTAGTTTCACAATCAATTATCTTAAATCGCAAAGAACTAATCATTTCAAACACAAATCAATATGCACTTTCTAGTTAATCATTTCAAAAAATTCAAATCATTTCATAATTATTCAAATATTTTAGAAATAGAGAGAGTTTGAGAAGCAGACCAAAAATGCGTCAGCTTTTGATTTAATCTTAGATCGACTTAATGCGGGCTTTCCTCCTCGTCGACCCCTATTCAAATACAATGACAATCACATATTGATCGGTTATTCTAGGAGTTCTATTTTCCGTAGGAATTGGAATCATCTCATTTGGGTCACCAGACTCAGGATTCTGAATTTCAATGCAGGCTAGTCGATATCTTGACTCATTGGATCCTTTGTAAGACAGGAAATTCAATTTATGGAAAAGGGAGATCGTGTTTCTGATTAAAAATCCGTAATTTATTCTCTAAATCTCGGATGAAAGAAAACGAATTGCCCAGTTGGAATGGAATCTCGAGAAATTTGGCTAGCACGTAAAATTTAGTGAATTGCGAACGATCGGAATTTACCACCAAGTTTTTAGAGGCATTGTGTTTGGTCTTGAGTAAAACAATATTTGATGTGACAAAAATCACATATAACATGTACTCATGTGCCATAAGTGGCATGAGTAGAGAAATGATGAAAATGGACCCGTAGGAGACGCGATGTCAAAAGCGGGAAAGAAGGGAAAAAATGGTCATTTTGGAAAATGATAATAAAGCCAAAATACCGAATAGTGTCATCTTCTCAAATTGAAAAGAGACCAAAATGTAGGAAAAGGAGCATTTCGACAGTGAGCTACAGATTTTATTTCTAGTGAGAGAGAGTTTTCCTTCTCTTTAAAATATACGTCTTGCGTCAAATGAATCGTGATCTTCGGAATGAAGGAAAGGCACTCTATGCGAGAAGGCTTAGCGTGGTACGGATTGGGTTTTTCTCTGGAGCTTGGGGGACGGGGATTCCTCTATGGGGTTCCTCTTTGTTTAAGAGCTATGTTGATGTTTAAGTTGATTGAGGCCGTGAGTGGCCGTTTGATCGATCCCAGGCTTGGGACAGGAATTGTGAAAATTTTTTGCGAGACCTCTCTGTGCGGTCTGTGGGGGTTAGGGGCTGTTTGAGCTCCCTTGGTGATGTTCTATGCTATAAATGATGCTTTGATGTGTATGGGGCCGGAAATGGCCGTGGGGTCGGGTTCTAAAAGTGAGCAGGTGATTGTGATTTTTGGGAATAGTAACAGAGGTTTCACTATTCCCAGAGAATAGCCACAAAAATATATTTTTGTGTGAAAATGTGTTTGGTCGAGTGATTCAAGTTGAATTGCTCGTGTTTGATAATTAGCCCAAGCGAGCTAATTTTTGGTGTATGAAATGTGAAATTACATGACATGATTGTGTGATTAATTTTATGTGAATATATGCATGTTTATATATTTGCATGTGTTATAGACTGTAATGGAATTGACATCATACATTCCACCATATCTTATTGGGGCTTACTAGGATGATAGGAGTGGAGTGCATGAGGTGAGTGCAGAGAAAATGATTCGGAGTTGTCTAAATGATAATTATCGAGAGGGTAGTCCGCCTAAAAATATCAATCGTGGGAGCGGCCCAATTGATATATATATATATATATATATATACCTCACTGCTATATATATATATATCGGAGGGTTATCACGAAATAAATATAATAATTCTCATGTCACGAGGCTTAGGGAGTGTGAGGAAGTCGGTGAAAGACTCAGTACGAGATGATCAGTTAGACATTCAAGTAGGATCATGCATTTGCTTGAATGTGTGTTTATTTTGAGTATTGCATGCGTAGAGTGTGGAGAAGTAGCCGACTTAGGGTGATTCCCTTCTTGACATTAAATTTCGCCCATTAGAGGGATATTATTTCTGGTACATGGAGCGCACGAGGAGATGACTCATCTGAGCGACTTTAGAAAAGCCGGTTGTGGCTTTGGTTTATGATGTATGACATGTAGTGAATTCTCTAATTTTAATATATGTGTTGTATAAAGTAAAATTTGAACTCTTGAAACTAAGTGGATATAGTTGGATATATATGTTTTTATGAGTATTGTTCATAGGCCCAGTGGTTGTTTTACTCTCATGTTATTGTTATATTGATGTTTGGGACATGTTATATGCGGGGTTTTGTATTTGGGTAGAGCTCATTATAAAGGCTGATTTTAACGTGAAAATGTCGGGTCACCCGGGCAGTGGCGGCTCTGATAGGTGGGTTGACAATTGGTCGGCGGACCCGGGGTTTGGGCGTTCTGAACTGAGTATCTGAAGGCTTGGGTATACGAATACCTAGGGAGCTCGAGTTTGGGTATCCATCACCACTAGGTGGTTTGATGTGAAGTATATGTATATGGAAACCTAGAGATTGAGGATTTGGGCTTAGGCCATAGTCGGGAGGTAGAACATCCCACCACTATGGGTGTGGTTTGATGTTAAGGAATTTAGGTAGACAAAGTTGCCCAGAAATCACGAGAATAGAACTACTTGCATGTATGGTGTTTGATGTGGTGCGTGTGTATAACATGAGTTGTATGTTATGTGAATGATGTTTATAACATGGTTTGTGATGTGTTATGATGTTGTGTGCTTAGTACTTAGCACATGGATGTGTTAGAAAATGGTGAAGTTTTACGGTGGTGGCTTGGAACAAGAAGAAATAAAATAAATGGGAATAAATTTATTTGGTTAATGAGAAATGAAATCAAATTTTAATAAATTTGAGGTTGAACACTAGGTTTAGTGTTGGATCAAGAGGTTTTGAGGATATTTTGGGACAAAATGTCCAGAATTAAATGAAAATAAATAAATAAATAAATAAATAAACAAAATAAATTTTAAGCAATTTATTTGGTTTATTGAAAACAAAAAAAAAGAATTTATATATATATATATACATATATATTGAAGTATATATATAAGGTGAGAAAAGATTACACTACAGTGTAAAGATTTGGAAAAAGAAAATGAAGAAAATAAATTTCTGTAAATTTATTTGGTTAGAAGGTGAGGAAAAAAAAATTCTAAGGTTTTACAAGTTGTAGAATTGAGAAAATGGAGCAAAATAAATTTTATATACATTTATTTGAGTATTATGGAAAATGAAAAAAAAAAAAACTAGGCTGTATATTTTTTTTACTGATTTTAATTTCTTTAGGTCGCTAGGAACAAATGAAAAGAAATAAAAATTTAGTCTGTGAGAAATAGTTTTAGACTCTTGCACCCAATTATATTATGAAAAAGAAAATTTTGTATTAGAGAAACATATATTGTGATATAGTGGCCTTGGATGCAAGAGGTGTGAGGATTATGTCAAGACAAAGTTTGTATTGCAACCTAGGTGGTGGAAGATTGGTACGGTTTAAGGAGAATTGTGTTAAGAGGGGTCGAGTGTATTGCAATAGGCGACTGGCTGTGAGCTACTGATGATACAATTTATTGTGCGGGAGAAGGTTGGGAAGAAGCTGAGTTATGTCGTAATCTGCCCGAGTGTATTGCTGGCCTTGTGAGCAAAGGTAAAGCTGGGCCCCGTGCGATCTGGTGCCGGCCGGCCCGCGATCTGACCGAGGGCGCGCGGCCAGCGAGGAGTGCGCGGGCGCGCGGCGCGGGGCGCGAAGTGGCGCGCGGGGCGCCCAGGCGTTGGGCGGCGCCGGGTCTTTGGCGGCGGGCGTGGCGGTGCTGGCGAGTGAGCGCAGCGGGCGTAGAGTGGCATGGGCGTGCGGCCGGCGGGATTTGGGCGACACCGCGGGCGTGAGCGAGAGGGCGGCGCGGGGCGGCAGGGCGTGTTGGCTGAGGCAGCATGGCTAGGCGTCTTCTTCGGGCAGTGGGGTATTTGTACAGCAGTGCCAGGCACATTTTGACTCGATTTGACTACCATTCGATGCATTCTGAGTCAATTTTTACTGGACATTGTTAGAACAGTTTCATGAACTTTACATTATCTGAAAAATTTAAATTTTTTTATTAAATTAAAATATAAAATAAAAATTAGGCCAAAATTTTCGAAAATAAAATTTTCAAAAATAGAAATTTTGTTGAAAATAATATTTTAAATGCAAAATTGATTGCCTTGCATTTTGTAAATGAGGACAATGTATACGCGGTTATGTGTGTGTATGATTAGTGTCTCGAGTGTATTTATGCATAGAATCTTGTATGTTATTGCCATGTTAATTTAATATAGATGGCTAGTAGAGGGTGAGAACATAGAGGGGCGTGCATGGTCAGTCGAAACACCACCGACATTTGACCCGTGTGGGTATTTGATCGGCGGGCCACTGGTGGTGTGGGTGTTGCGTGATTTCTTATCGCACTGTTTAGCATAGCGGAGTAGGCAGCGGGAAGATCCTGAAAGTAACCTCCGGAGGTTTGGCGCGTCATCTGGGCATTCGCGGGAGGAGATCGATGGTGTGAACCATTGGTTCATCTGTCGAGAAGGTGTTAAATTTATGGAATTTCCTCAACCTTCAAGGGATCAAGCCCAGCAATGTTCGGCTAGAGAGTGAGGCGAAATATGGTGGAAATGGGCGAGGACCTCCTAGGAACCTTAGAGGAGCCTTTGTATTATTGAGTTTCACTGGGATTAGGCGAGAATAGGGATGATATGTCATGAGTGGGTTGCGAGTTGGAAGTCTCGGGGACTCTACTTTCATAGCCGAACACAGAGGGAACATGGACATGCTCGAGTTCGTGTCATCTTGAGGATGGATTGGCCCGATGGCCACAGGTGGGTGCCCGATTGTGAGCGTGGGAGTTCTGCACTTTATAGTAGACCATTGCTCGTGTGTGTGGTATTTCGGAGACAAACATGAGATTTTCCCAGCTTGATATATAAAGTCAGTGTCGAGGGGCGATTAAGGGTTATTTAGCGAGCCTTACCACAGGGAGCGGAGAGACTAGACTTAGATCTACCTCGAGTAACCATTATGCAGTATGTGGATGTTTTCGGATGAGCTACGGGCCCACCTCCGCGAGAGGGTGAAGCCATGGGCTTCGGTGTGAGTTACGCGCGGTACTCCACCATCTCTATGAGCTCCACATGGGGATGGCGCCCCGGTGGGGATTGCGAGGAACTCGAGTCCGGCTCGAGGTGCGGACGGGGTTCGTGGAGCCGAGCACTTCACCATGGCGCTGCAGTTTGCGTTTGCGAAGAAGGACAAGACCCTTCGACGGTCACGTGATGACTCTGACAGTTGAAACGGGGTTACGATCAAAGAATCAGTACCCATTGCAGGATCGTGATTTGTATATGATCGGTTGAGAGGGCGGCAGTCTACTCGAATAGACCTTGCTGGTTACCATCAAGCGAGGGTTAGGAGATAGATATCCCTAAGGCAACGTTTGAGGCGTTATGGGCACTTTGAGTTTATGGTGATGCCCTTTGGATTGGTAGTCGCCGGCGGCGACATTCATGGATCTCATGCATAGGATATTCGACCCTATTTAGATTGGTTTGTCGTAATCTTAGGTGGATGACATTTTGATCTACTCCCGATCAGTGGGAGCATGGTATCACTTGAGGGATCTCATGTGCAGGTTGTTGAGAGACCATCGGTATGCCTTGAGAGTTAGATAAGTGCGAGTTTTGGCTGCGGGGTGAGATTTTTAGGATACATGGTGTGCATTAGGGTGTTAGTCGACCCGAGGAGAGGTCGAGGCGTAATGAGTTGGGAGGGCAGAGTCTTTGAGATCACATTAGTTTCTTGGGATTGGGCTGGGTGCTATGGGGTCGAGAATGGGTTGGAGAGTTGTCCATTCGGGCAGGATTGTAGGACCGCCTCGGGATATGGATTCCATGGTTGGGACGGCCTTGACCATAGAGAGAGAGAGATCAGTGCTCGGAACACTCGGGATACGGGTGTTGGTAGAGAGGGAGGATCGGCCCTTCTTCTGGATTAGGGGAAGGCGAGGAAGACCTGTTTCCACACGAGTTTCGAGGACTAAGGCCGGGATTGGGCATGTGAGGATGGGATTGCCCAGGAGCAGGGGATCCGGGGTTTGGGACCGGCAGATCCGGTTAGTTGTGAAACGCGAGAGTATCACGGCTATTCCTCTACGCCTTAGTGCGGGTCGGAGGAACTGGTTTCGGGTTCGAGGTCTTCTGAGCACTCCTCAACGCACATATTTGCCGGAGGGGGCCGAGTGTGCTGGGTCGAGTCGGGGGACGGTCGAGGGATTCTTGAGCGTGGTGGATTTAGGGTGGTAGACTATTGGTTGTTGATGTCAGAGTTGACATGGATGAGTTGGCGACCATCGGGTTGTCAATAATTGGGACCTTGCATGCAGTTGGCTGCTGAAACCACGACGGATTTGGGCTTAGAGGTTAAGGCCTTTAAGAGAAGCCATGGTAAAATGTTCTTCCACTAGGATGTAGGGTGAAAGTTGAGCCCAGTAGAGTCGGGATTATATGGTGAGAGATCACGAGATTACGCTGCATGTGGTGGACCTCGGGATTAGGTGTCACAGTATGACATTATTGCTTTCGTGTGCACGGTAGCCAGCATCCACGTCGAGTCGGGTGTGGGTGCAGTGCGATCATTCACCACTCTTGGTGAGTGTGGGTTGAGGCCTGCCTTTAGGACTAATCCGATGAAGGCTATGGTGCGATTCGAAATGAAGAGTAATTAAAGTGCTTTGGGCAAGCAAAAGAGTCGTTAATCCTGGGTGAAAATCTGCAGGTTGAGCTAAGGGCCCGGGGAGATATTAGAAATTTTGTGTAAATGTAAAGAAGCAAGTGTAAAGCGCAGAAGGACATGTTAATCGAGATGAAAACACACGGAATGGCTATCACGTAGACTTGGGGTTGAGTGATAGGAAGATTAGGAGGTGACTCGAGAGTGGATACCCATTTAGGGTACGTGGGTGTTGTTGGAGTCGACGAGGGCTCCGGTATATGGATGTCATTCTGTGACGCGGACTAGACCAAAGCAGAGTCCATTGGATTGTAGACGATTGTGACCTTGGGAAGGTCAGCATTTAAAGTAAGAGGTTGTGTGAGGGTTGCATGTGGTGTGGATTATATCACGGGTGTTAGGTACGCTGCTACGAGCATGCGTCTTGGTTGATAAGGGTAGAGGAGCAATTGCCCTTAGTGGAATTCGCCTATAACAAGCACGGACGAGTATCTGGATGTACTTAGGTATGAGGCATTGTATGGGAGCCGTGTAAGATCACCATTATGTTGGACCCGGGTGGGAGAGAACCGTCGGCGGTCTGATATGATTAGAGACCTCGAAGGTGAGCAATATGACAGATCGCTCTCCGCTCGAAGCGACAGAGAAGAAGTTATCTGCGGATGTCACGGCGTGAAGCCCTTAAATTCGGGTGGGGATCATGTGCTACGCGGAAGGTGATGCACAGAGGGGAGTGGTCGGGTTCGATGAGCGGGAAGTTATCCGCAGAGGTTTATTGGACCTTTAATGCTCGAGAGGATAGTACCAAATAGCGTAACGGATTTGGCGTGCCGCCCAGCATGTCAGGTGTCGCGAGGTATTTGCGTCTCGTCTTTCGAGTATACTCGGTCAACTCATCGCTGTGGTGTGGATTGAAGGCTGGATTGGCGTTGACAGCGATGGGACCTTTGAGAGGAGGGACTAGTGTGCATTTTGGATAATGGTGTCCCAGTTTGGGTTCTTGACGAGGCGTGAGGCGTGAGGTGCTATGGGCACTATGGGTGGAGGTCAGCGGGAGGCGAGGACACGATGCGGGCCACCTATCCCTTCTTGTTTGGGGATGAAGGTACGTGGTTTAGTGGTTAGAATTAGAGTATTTGTTTACAGCCATGATGAGTGCCGCGTTGCATATGTGTGAATGATTGATCGTTAAATTTTGGGACCAAAATTCCTTTTAGGAGGAGTGTAAGTCCAGAAATTCGATTTACGGAAAAAGGGCAGAATTGTAATTTCGGTTATTATGTTCGGTTAAAAATCCGCTGGTATTCTCCGTCTCGGATGATGAAGCGGTTACCTGGATTGCAGAATCGTCTCGCGAAATCTAGATAGAACATAAAATTTCATCGAATTCCGAGACAGTTGGAATTTACACGTTTTTCGAGGCATTATGTTTAGGTCTTATTAAAACGATGTTAGTGACAAATCACATATAACATGTACTCGTAATGTATAAGTGGCATAGTAAATGACGAAAAATGAATGTAAGAGATAAGCGCTAGAATGTCAGCGGGAAAAAGAAAGGGAAAAAATGGTCATTTGGAAAATGATAATAAGCCTGAAATCACAAGATATTGTCATCTTCTCAAATTGAAAAGAGACGAAACGATGGGAAAAGGGGCATTTCGACAGTGAAACAGGTTAATTCACAGTGAGTTTTGCTCGCCTCTCTACAAAAATATCGTGTAGATCCGGCCAGGTCGGCCGGTCTTGGGGACGAAGGAGGCTGGCTGCGGAGGGGCTGTAGTGGTCTGGGATTGGGGGTTCATGGCTTAGAGGTGAGTTACCATAACTGGGTTTGCACTCTTTTGTTTAAGGTATGTTGATGTTTGAGTTGATTGAAGGCCGTAGGTGGCCGTTTGGTCGATCCCAAAACTTGGGATGGGAATTGTGAGGCATTTTGAGACCTCTCTATCGAGTCGAGTGGGGTTAGGGGCTGTTTGGGCATCCTTGGTGATGTTTATGCTATAAATGATGCTTTATTTGATATTATTATGGGAGTGGAAATGGCGGGTGAAATTCGAGTTCACAAAGTGAGCAGGTGATTGTTGTTTTTGGGAATAGTAGCAGGGGTTTCATATTCAGGAATAATGTTCTAAAATATATTTTGTGTGAAAATGTGTTTGGTCGAGTGATTTCCAAGTTGGTGCTAGTGTTTGATAATTAGCCCAGCGAGCTAATTTTGGTGTATGAAATGTGAAATTACATGACATGATTGTGTGATTGTTTTATGTGAATATATCAAATGTTTATATATTTGCGTGTGTTATAGGCGTAATGGAATTGACATCATACATTCCACATATACCTTTGGGGCACCCTAGGATGATAGGAGTGATTGCGTGGTGGGATGCAGAAAATGATTAGGGTTGTACAAAAATGATAATTATCGGGAGGGTAGTCCATACTAAAAATATCAATGGGTGAGCGGCCAGTGATATCGGAGGGTAGTCCATAAATAATATCAATCGTCGACGGCCCAATTGATATATATACACATCGAGGTTGACCACAAATAAATATAATAATTTCTCAAGAAAGCGAGGCTTAGAGTGTGAGGGTGATTGAGTACTGATGCGAAGGATGATCAGTTAGGCGTTAGTAGGATCATGCATTTGCTTGAATGTGTGTTTGTTACCCCAACAGCTGCATATGCACTTAGGTGGAGGAGTAGCCCACTTAGGGTAGTTCCACGCTGCGGGCATTAGCTCACCACTATCGAGGATATTATTTTACTGTGTGGTGCGGGGGCGCACGAGGAGATGACTCATCCAGGGGCGGGAGAACTTTAGAAGAAAGCCGGATTTGTGGCTTTGGTTTATGATGTATGACATGTATTAGAATTCTCCCAATTTTAATATATGTGTTGTATAAGAGTAAAATTTGAACTCTTGAAACTATTGGATATAGTTTGGATATATATGTTTATATGAGTATTGTTCATGAGAGCGAAGTGGTGTTTTTTCATGTTATTGTTATGTTGATGTTTGGGACGGAACATATGCGAGATTTTTGTATTGGGGTGACTCAGTATAAAGGAGACTCTGCTAGATTTTAAATAATCGAGGTCACCCGACATTCCACGGTGTCCATGGACAGCGGGTAGTCAGCGGACCCCCGAGTTTGAAGTTTACAATCACCCAATGTTTTTCAATTTATGGGATCTTAACTCCCATAATTTGGTAATGGTTCATATTTCGTTTAGTATGGTTAGGTTTATTACCAGATTGGAATCGTCAATTTGGATCACCCCGAAGTCAGTTATTGCATTTTGCATTTTAGACTACTCTGTTTTGCAAAACAAAAATCTGCATAACAGCTCCGCACGACAGATTTCTAGGCACTTTGGGGTTACAATTTACATACACTTCCTTTAAGTTACAATTTGGATGAGTGAAACTCGACATGGTTGCGCTGCCGCCTTTTAAGCAGGCCTTTTAGTAGTACTCGAAACTCACCTTTAAGCTTATATTTGGGAGCCTTAAAGCTACAATTTGTGTCTGGTCCTTATCGTTTGTATTACTATCTCTTATGGTTTTTACCATTTAGAATCACTTCATTTGGATGCTTATAGCAACTCTCATGAAAACAAGAATAAAGGTTTTGACAATTTTTGTATTATTTATTTAAGAAAACCCAACATTTCCCTTTTACAAACATTCCTCAAAACCAATCAAACCAATACCAATCAACAATACACTTCAGAAGACTCAAAACAACATAACCCCAAACTGATCCACAGCCAATCAAAATCATTTTATAAGGTTAGAGTTTTCCCCAAATCGAACCTGAAAAAAAGGTTATGGTTTAGTTTTCTTACCTTTGCTCTTAACTTCTCTTTTCTTTTATTCACTCCTCCTTCTTGATCACTTCATCTCTTGTTTTATGGAGAAGAAATCACCCACAATGGCTTCTCCACTTCTTCTACTCTCAATCCGTGTCTCTCTTCTCTCAAACTAAAATGCACAAATGAGAGTTATGCCCTTTTAATTAAGACCAAATTTGGTCTTTAATCTAATTAAAGATTAAAAGGTCTTGTTGGCCTTCTCATTAAATCCGCTTTCTGCCATTTTAACACTTCATTTCACTTTCATTTCATTTCATTTCACTTCATTTACATTTTGACAATTACATTCTTCATTTATAATCCTTAAATTCTAACGACATTTTACCAAAATTTATTTGGCTCTATGCCCCTTCGGGTTGTATATTTTTAGTTCTTAGTTTAAATTCTGAAAAAAAATTCATTTACTTTTTATTTTATACCTAAACATGTTCCTGAAAGCGGTAGGAGGGTATTTTAAACGTTACACTCATAGACTCCTCACACATGCATAATGAGTGTGAAAGCAATCGTGGTATTACCTGACCATGTATTGAGCCTCATCGACTCACCCATTTTGTCTGAAGTGCTTCAATGGAGACCTGACCAATCAAGAGTCAATCCCGGCTCTATCACACAGCTTAGAAGTCTATGTGACAAGCATGATGTGTGTGTCTTCTTTAGGCGACATAACTTTTTTGGATCACAGCGGGTCTTACACCCATGTTACAGAACTTTTCGGATCACCTGGTAGTCTCTTTTTATGTTAAAAGCTTCTTGAGGGGTTAACGGTCCCCTTCTTGCTTCTGACACACATTATTTGCTCATTTATTTTTATGTTTCTTAGTAAGACATATATGGAGTCTGGATTCAAAGTGCGAGCTCACTACCCATTCATCAGCTTTTCAGTGATAATTTACCATATCCATGCATACACACCCAATATGTTGATCACTGTCTGCATGTATGCAGCCTGCAATGTCACTGCAAATTCTCTCATCGTACATGTGTGAAGCACACTACATGAAACATTCTAATCAATCGTGCTTCCATGTCCAGTACCATCTGACACATATCTATGATCATATAAGTTCCATACATTTCATGCCAATCTTTATAGATATCGTAGTATCATGCATATTAGCATTCATCAATACATGACTAAACAAGTAATGTCATACAGCCTTCCTTAGGCTAACTCATGGCAATTCATACCCAATACAATAGCCTACAACATGCCATGCAATGGTCATGTCAAAAGCGGAAACTAGTCGCATCGGCTGGCCAGAATAACGCCGCGCGACTGGTGCAAAACATTAGATTTTCAGAAAGGTTGTGGACACCCACTGCCTTCCATAGGAACATGGAAAGAATCTTGACTCAATGGGCTTTCCATAGAGTCTAAGAACATGCCAAACGAAGTTCGGACGCGAAAGATATGGTCATCCGAAGTTGGAGGCAAACAATTACCAAACTTGCACCAAATTACCATCCAAAGGCATATGTCTAGGTTCTTGATTTAATGGGCTTTCCATAGAGTCTAAGAACACCCAAAACGGAGTTCAGACAAAGAAGTTATGGCATTTTCATTTAAAGCGATGATAGGTTACTCTACTTACAGAGCTTGATCTGTGATGCAGACTTGAGGGTGTAATCCATAATTGTGTATTTGTACTCATTGAAGATACGATTTTGGGGTTCTTCTCCATTTAGAGATCACCAAATCAGATTACCAAAACTCGAATATGTTCCTAAATAACAGGGACTACTTTCGGTTTTCAAACATAACCGAAGCTGTCGAATTTATGGCTCCTGTTTTGAGAGGAATGCATTTTAGAGTCGAGGTCGGAATTTGGATAGACCTATTTCAAGGAAATATGTTCTCCTATAAGTCTAGATTACCCAGCAATTAGAATCACTCAATTCAAAAAAGGGATGTCCAAGTTATGGCCAAAACACAGTCATGGGGTCTAAAAACAAAGCAGGCTTTGCACTGAACATAGCTACACTTTGAATTCATTTAAAGTCGAAGAGTGCAGATTTGGATAGACCTATTTCAAGGAATGTTTCTATAAGTCTGTGGATTTACCCAACAATTAGAATCACTCAATTAGGATAGGATGGCCAAATTATGGCGAGAAAACTTGCAGTCATGAGATTCGAAGGAAAAAAAAAGCGGGCAGAGCATTCCACTTTGACACACACATGCCCTTAGATGAAATTAATAGAGTAGGATAAAAAGCCTGCCTCAATTAACATGATTTCTGGGACCACGCCTTTCAGTTTAGTGAAGGCTTTGTTGCACTTGGACCTTGGCGAAATCTTGTGAGGTCTGAGTACCCGTGGGTAGCTCGTCGCATCAGACCGGGTTTAACTCTCGGCTGCCGAGTTCAGGCGGCAAAGCCAGAGTGAGAAATCGCGGAGTAAGGGTTCACTTGCTCTTTTTCCTCTCTCTCTCTCTCTCTCTCTCTCTCCTCTCTCTCTCTCTCTCTCTCTCTCTCTCTCTCTATCACGATTTTCTCTTAGACCAAAATGAGATCTTTTTGGCATATTAAATATTTTAGGCTGTTATAATGTGACACGTGACTCACGTCGCGCCATGTCACACTCTTGATTAGTTCTAACAGCAATTTATTTATCAGTTTCGGTTTCATGCCGTAACATTCTTTAAATATTTGTTGACTACTTGTCGCCTCGAAGTCGTGAATCGGAAATACCGAGTGTGGTACTGGGTGACTAGATTTCAGAGACAATTCCAATGTGAAGTCGTTTAGGTCATCGAGATCTAGAAAGGTGTTTCGGAAGAATTTACCATATTGCCCTTCACCAGCAAAAAAAAGTTCTAGGTTTTCTCGAGTCTTGCTTCGGGCCAGAAACGGAGCAGAAGTATAGTGTTAGGGCTTTTCTTCACTTTTGCTTTATCGTAGAGATGAGGCAGAGAGAGAGGTTAGGGCAGGCATGATGTCAAATGTTTTCTTGTTTTTATCATTGGAATAGTTGGATTGTTTAAATGGGGATTTATTGTTTTAAATTATCCCTTTGTTCTGAAGACAATTTTTTTATTCAAATGTATTGACTAATGCAGTTGAAATTCTGTATACCTATTTATATTTTATTTTCAAATAAATAGCCTAAAACATACTTCTCCCTTTTTTAAGGACTGTTGAGAAAAAAACGATGCGGTCCAATATAATTAGTACCTATGGGCTGCCAGGGGTCATATTATTGAATTACACAGGTCTGTATAAAGCTTTTATCTTAAATTTTTTAATAACTACGTATCATTTTCTAATTATTAAGAATATAGGTTGACTTTTTCTTTGTTAAACCTTTTTTCTTTAAGCAAGGATGAATGATTTTTTTTATCATTTTTGGCCTAAAATCACCCTATCTACACCTCTTTTCCATTTTTTTTTTCAATAAAGTGGTTCTTCCACATAGATCTAGGTTTTTATATATTTTTCGTAATTTAGTCGTCGCCTTAGTGCACATGTGGTTATCGTCGTTTTAGTGCGATGGTAGATTGCGTCAGTTCAATACGACTAAGCTGGCTGGCCATCGTAAATGCAACGTTTATTTCAGATTGGACGATTCGAACAAGCAAAATATATACGATCAAACGCGGTAAAATCAAATCAATGGTCGCTTGTATGCCGTTAACCGGAGTCAACAGCTCCTACCACACAAGAATATCAACGCGCACACTCAACTATCAAATATATAAAGTTATGTTACCATTATGCTATTAACTCGATAATATCGCTTTTTATCATTTGTGGTTTTAGTGATTTCGATTTTATGTTTCCATCAATATATTGCTAGTAGGAATCAATGAAATTATTTTTATAAAAAAATTCAAATTTAAATAAAAAAATTTAAGAATATTAGCTTTTATAAAAAAATAAAATAAAATAGTGTTGCTTATAGAAAAATTATTAAATATTTTTAATAAAATAAAATAATATTAGTATGAAAATGATTTAAAATAAAAAATATAAATATAACTATAATAATTTATTTTATATAATCTTTTAAGAAGATAAGAATACACTATAATTATTTTAAAGAAACTTTATTTTATAAAATATAAAATTTATAAAATTGTTATTTATTATTAATTTTAATTTTTTAATGTCCTCATTTTGGCCCGTTTTGACTTGCGGTCCGCATAAGACTAGTGCTAGCTTAAAAGTGGATCTACAATTTTGGCCCAGCCTTAATGGGTTCAGTCTGCTTAAACCGATCGCCTGCTTCCCGTATAAATTAGAGTACTCTATTTACACCCCATGTTCATCTCTATACACCCCATTAAAAACAACTGCATGAAATACCACTACCCTTAAACCTTTCTCTATACACCCCATCTTCGCCTCTTTCTTCCTCATTTCTTTCTTCACAAGACCCAAAATTTCTTCGTCCAAGTGTGTTCGTTAAACAAATAGTCGAATAAAGCGAGAATGGCGTTGAAAAATAGCGAGAATGGCGTCAAATCGCCTTTGAAACGGTGAGAAGGAAGAAGACGGTCTCAAAGTTTGTGATATCCCATAATAAGTTTTGGTCCCGACCGGATTTGTGATGTCCCAGAGTAATGCTTAAATCTGATTTTTGATATCCTAGATTTGAGTTTAATCCTGGATTTGTGATATCCTAAGTAAGGTTTAAACGATTTAGGATATCCTAGATTTTAAGCATAATCCTGATTTGCGGATATCCTGATTCGGATTTGTGATATCCGGTGATTCAGCATATTCCGGATTTGTTATATCCGGTAAATTGATTGCATACCCCAGATATGGAAATCCGGATAAATTGATTGTTCCCGGATTTGATAATCCGGATTTATTGATATTTCTCGGATTTACAAATCCGGTAAGAGCATATCAGTGAGATTCAAATTGAGGTGTGTACTAATGAAGTTAATAAAAATCCCATATCCAGAGATAGGTTTTCTAATATCCAATTAATAATCAACAAGAATAGTAACTAAATAAATACTTTTATAAAACATGTACGCTCTGGAATATTTTTTCTCACAAAACATGCAAAAGAAGGCAAGAAAGATCGCTTTTTGCGCTTTTAATCGGACATTATTTGATGTATTTAATCAAAGATTTTATTTTTGCAGATGAATTTGGATCATAATGCAGCCCTTGGCAAAGAATTAGTCGAGACAAGATGCATTTAGTAGTAATGAGGTAATTTTAATAATTTAAAGTTAGAGTAATTGTTTTAAGACATATCGAAATTAATAAATTGTTATTACATCCGATATTGGTAGCCTGATGCTTGATTGAATGGGCTCGGAATGTGGGAAACGGAACGATTTGTTATTGTGATAAAAAGATCTGGAGCAAAGGAGATAGTAGAAAAGCTAGAGTTACCTTTGCATGTGAGCGTGGTGGAACATAGAGGCATGCAAAGAATAAGTCGAATGTGGAAGACTTGAATCGAAAAGGCACCGGAACGAAAAAATGTGATTGTCCATTTAAGATAATCAGTGTGAAGTTAACTAGTAGTGATGATCGAGTGTTAAAGGAGTTTGTGGATTTACACCATCAAGCAAACTAAACAATTGGAGGGTCACTCATATGTCGGTCGACATCGGATGGGAGAAAACTATATTGTCCGACACATGACAAAGTACTAACTCAGCGGAACCAAGGAATATTCTACCGTCGCAAAATCATGACGAGTATAATGTTAGCACTGCGAAAGACAATATACAATGCACGCCATAAACATCGACTACTTAATAGTGCCTAGAGATCGCAAGAATGCAACAACTAATTAAACAACTCGAATGAATGTAAATATGTTCAATGGCATAAGAAGGATGAGTCGAACGATTGTGTGAGAGACTTGTTTCAAGGCATCCTACTTCTATTCGCTTGTTGAATGCATTTTGCAAGTATTCTAATTATGTATTGCACTTATAAAAACCAATGTATACTCTCCGCGCTTTCCACTTCGGAGATTGTAGGTGTGACATCAACAAATTTGACTTTTCGTGGCATTTCCAGATACTTGAGACCGAGCGTAGACAACTACATCAAGTAAATGGAGAAGTTACAAAGTTTAATGTCGGTTGATCGATTACCTGTGTCATTGTTATCGATAGGGAGTCGGGCTCTAATGTGAACGCCGTATGGTTAGTATTTCCTACCACAACAAATCAAATCTTCTCGTGCAGATGGCATATCAAAAAAATGTACTTGAAACCTGTAGTAGTTGTTTGAGCGAAAAGATAAGGGAGGCATTCATGTCACTGAGTATTCCTTGTGTTTTCTTCGAAAGAGGACTAATACTGAGAAATTTAAGATCATTGACAACCGATTACTATACTTACCCTGGAGTAAAATATGTGACAGAGTCATGGTTGACTCCTTATAAGGAAAGATTTGTCCCAGCTTAGACAGATAAAATAATGCATTTAGGCAATGTCACAACGAATAGGTAATGCTAATTAGTACGCTTTTTTTTACATATCCATACATAAAAACATTTTAATAATATATGTTCTATTTTTGTATACGAGAGTGCATATGCAAAGTTGAAGAGACATCTTGGTTCATCTCAAGGATTTCGGAGTTCTTGGAATGTAATAAATGCTCTTATTGAGCTTGCAACACACTGAATCAAAGCTTTCCATTTGAGAGAAGTATTTGTTGAACATCAATCAACAATGCTATGTTTAAAAGAATCAAGGGGTAATGCATCTGTGTGGCTTCAATTTAATATGATATTGATGGAGTTTAAAAGAGCAAATCAAGTTGAAATTGACAAGGTATATGTGGTTGCATCAACTCATATGGGTTGCTCGCACGAACTTGCGTGAGCTAATCAAAGAAGGCCGCACACCCCTTGATAGTGTGCATTCGCATTGAGGAAGTTGATACCGCACCGACAATGTCTCGTCTGAGTTGACAATTAGTACTGAGATTGATAGTATTTGAGACAATTTGGCCGAAAAGATGAGGTAAAATAGCATTAAAAAGGAACTTGAGAGAGTTAGCTTGCCCTGCATCGACATCTATGTGTCCACCACTTGAGAAGGTTAAGGGTAAGGGTCGTCCGTCGTTGAAAATCAATTTATCTACCAAACGAGCTCCTTATTTGAAATTGTTGAGTTCCATTTTACCTATAGTACTTCTCCTTCACCACCGCATGTTCCATGAAAGTACCAAGGAAAAAAATTGAAGTACATTAAATGTTTTCCACATCAAATACGCGGAATATATAGTGAACATCGCGGGATGTTAAGCAAGCAGATGGTCATTGCGGGATATCGTCGATTTGGGCTGGGTTACTAGGGAATGGGGGAAGACGGGGATGGGGAACCGCTCACACGATTTGGTTCGTGAGCTTTTCACACTTTTCTGCGATGAGTATAATCTGTCCTTTATGGATCAATTGACCGTTGCCGAGTTGGTTTATTCATTATCATGGTTTGACTCTCTTTTGCTCCATATGATGTATTACGACTTTACTCCGACATGGGTCATTTGATAAATTTCACTCAGATAATATTGTGTTAGTCCATTTATCAATTAGACAATGCCTAACATATCTACCATCGAGATCCGTGATCACCTCGCACCACTTCAACACAAACCGATTGCAATTTGGATTTGTTGAGGATTGTCATTTCGCATGTGTATGTTAAATTTATTCTAATCGTCATTGGGCTAATGTTTTCATATTTTTGTTTTTTGACATAAAGACGATCTTTATTGTGGTATTCCTCGGATTCGACATCACCAATACCTCCACTGCATGCAACTCGGCGTAATTAATGGAGCACTGTGCTCGAGGATGGGAGATCCCTATGTACCTCTGATTGAGGCTTTTAGATCATCAATTAGGACGAACTCTAATGTAGCTGTAATAATAATAAGAGACAATTGATGTAGATGAGCATGATGTATTTACAAATTGCATTTATTGATAATCTAATCAGAGGTATCCTCTTTAAAATCACGTGCCCTTGTTTTATATTCCCATTTGGCCTGTTTTTTTGTGAAGTTTTCTTAATTATTGATTTATTGTTGATAGAAGAGTGAGGTCCTTCATCCTTATTTTATTCCATACTTATAGTGTCCCTTTTCATTTAAACTGTGCATTAATCTTGTGGTCTCATGGTTATTTAATCCATTTTTATGAAGACAGGAATAAATCTCAATCATTATTGGGTTGCTGAAGGAGGTAATGTAATGTAACAACTAATAAAATACAATACAATTAATCACATTATCTTTTTAACATTAAAGTCTAACAAGTAATACATAAACATAAAACTAAGTCTTTTTTTTCCTCTTCGAACGAACATAAACCGTAGTAGATGCGAGAACCGGTAGGTGCCGGCGATCTCGAAGGGTAGGTGTGCCGGAGGAGCAAATGAAGCTTCTCTGTGGAGGAGGGAACTACCGCGGGTGGAGGATCATCCGATGACGGGGTGGAGGATCAACCGGCGCCGGTGGAGGATGGCGTGCCGGAGGGCTAAAAGGATGCATAGTGTGATGGTGTGCTATGACATACCGGAGCCGGTGATGGAGGCCGCGGAGATGTCAAGGTCTCATCCGCCCCGTAAAGTATTACGTCATGCTCGCCTGCACCCAAAATAATCAAAGACTCGTCTTTCCCCGCATATCTACATGCCTCAATGAAGTCAATGCTCGCACACGCCATAAATAATATGTGAACTTAATATTAGTAATATAATAAAAAGTTAAATATCAAATTATGTACACCAGATTACTAGGTCAAACGGCACATATTTAACTTACGTATCACCGTACGCAAAGATGTGAGGGCGTAGGATCCCGTGACTGCCGTAACCCGATCTGCCGGTGGGGCTGAACGACGCGATGATACGCGATCATGGTCGTGCCATACTCGTACACTCTCTCCCGAGCCCGAGCATAGCATCGCCGACTCGACTCGATCGCCAAGAGGTGATCCGTCCACTTCTGCACACCGAACCAATAAGCTACTACTACGTCGTGAGGTGTGAAAGGTCACGGAGGAATGGTCTCGACATAGCCAAATCGGCGTAAGACCCGCTCCTGGATGATATGGTTCCACAACTGGTCGCACTTTATGCATCCGTAATACCATGCACACGGAAAGGGGTGCTCTTCGCCGATGATCCTCATATGGCTCCTAGCAGACCTCTGAAATCTGCAATCGATCGAGTCTCTCCCGAACCGGACACAGAACTATCTCTAATCACGCGGCCTCCAACGCAGTTGCACGGACGTGACTCAGAATGTATATATCATCCGAGAAGAAAACATCTCCGGAAAGTGCTCGTAAATCCAGGCCTACATAATCAATAAGATAATTAATATCAATATCATCGATAAACATTGGTAAATTATCTACAAACGGCTTCAAATCACATCAATCGCAATTTAAAAGGGTCACGTAGCCACCTAACTCGCCGCGACTCCTCAAACCCGGTCGCAGTGAGTCGCTGTCTGCATGCGTATGCCAAACAGCCGCACCCCAAGCATATTACCAACCATGCCGCGAGGTCCCCGGAACAGCTCCAAGTACACCACGCGATTAATCGGGTCGCGACTCTTATCAACAAATAGAGTGCAACCAACCAGATGGAGCAAGAAAGCTCGAGTAGCAAACACTACATCATCATCGATGACGACCAGAATAGCGTCGAGAAATGATCCTCGCCTACGTGAGTCGAACCGAAGGAGAACGACACCGCTCGCCTTCTGGGAGCGCCTTCACGCTTGCACGCCTCACCCACCAATAAAGCATTGGCATCGCCCACATGAAGGCCAGTGAGAATGATATCATCGGCAAAGAATGTGTATATGTAAGATGGATGCGACGCCGCCTAGTGTGATGGTCATCTCACCAAACGGCATATGAAATGTCGCGGGTCTCGGTCACACCGTCACAAAAGCCGACAACACGGCCTACTTCGCAACTCGATGACTGAGAACTAGTCAACGATGCCAACCCGCATCGATGTACGCCTCATAAATACGACCTCTCCATATCTAGCGCTCCCATAACCCGCAGCCTTTGCACCATGATTGACCAATTTCAATGGTGCTCGATCCTACAATAAAATTTAAGAAATAAATTACAATTCAAGCTTACGTGAACTAAAATTAACATATATATATATATATATAGCTGACAATGATTGTTTACCTCTCCCAACCATATCTTTGCCGCAATATGTTCAAGCCAAAACTCCGCAATATACATCTATCAATAGGTCCCTCCAGAGCACCCTCAATACCTCCTCGCCATCCCTATCACAGCCGAGTGATGCTCAAAATCAACTGGATCCGTCGCTCAACCTCTCTCAATCGAACCCGTCGTCTACGCCTCCGATCCAAGAGGTCGTCTCGCGAGGTGCACTAGATGTATATCCTCCGAAAGTACGTGGTGGCATTCATTTCAAAGAAAATAAAACATTGATAACTTAAATAATATCATCATTAAATAAAAAATATGCGAGGGATGAGAATTGCATAAATGCCCATCGAAAATATAGTTATTGTTCACCTGTTTTCTCATATAAGTTACTAGTTATTGTTCACCTATTTTCTCATATAAGTTTATAAATTTGCTGCATTAGCGAAGAATTAGATGACTAATAATCATGTGGACTCAGATGCACTTAAAATCTTTATACACATTAAGAGTAAGAGATTCATAAAGGCACTCCTACATTATCTAATACCATCTAAATTACAATAGTCTTGTGAGAAATCAACCTGACATCATCAAATCCGGTTATAATCAATCCCACACTAACAATCCGCAGTTCAGATTAACCGACATCCCTAAATCCGTGAAAAATTTAATTAAATCCTGACATCATTAAATCCGAAAATCGCATTAAACTCACATCATTAAATCCGGCCAGTCGCATTAATTCCGACATAATCAAATCCGGAAATTGCATTAACCGGACATCATTAACCGGCCAATGCATTAATTCCGACATAATCAAATCCGGCAAGATCAAAATCCGACATTGTGAAACTGAATCATTAAATGAATCGACATCCCGTGACATCCACCGAGAGAACCAATAACCCGTGACGGAATCCGGAATGTTTAGATGCCACCGATTCAGCGGAACTGACGCTCGTATTCATGTTTCCGACCGGAACATTATATTCGGCTTGCAAAAACCGAAAACCAAGAAAAAGAACGGGTGATGAAACAAATCCATTTCGATTCCGGATTTGGAGGTTCTCTGGCTCTTTGGGCAAGGATCGTGGGTTCTTCGGTATGAGGATGGCTCTGCTTCTCCTGGATTGGGGTTTTGTTTTTGTAAGAAATTATGATGGGTTTGTGGGTTTGGGAAACAAATTTGATAGGGGTGTCGACGGGGTTAGGACGAAAATTTTTTGTTGTCTTGTGGTAAAGAAATAATAACAAAGATGAAGAATGTAAAAGGAGATATCAATGTGAATAATTTACCATAAATTATGATTTCTATTATTGACCCACTGGGTCAGCTCGACCACCCATCAACAATGAGTTCTCTTCTCGTATTACTCTGTCCATGAGGCCCATAAGTGAGTGTGAGAGCATCCACCTATTCAAAGCAGTTGGGCCAATTGGGTCCTCTGGCATTTAGCCCATTTTGCTATGATTGATTGAATAGCGCAGTTGGGCCAATTGGGCCCTCTGGCAGTTATCCGAAGCTTCCGGAACTTTGGCCATCCTCGACATCAACCGCTGCTTGCCACTCTGGATTTTCTCTTTGGTTTGCTGCCGACGAACAATCGCAGGTGAGAACCCCATTCTCTTTGGTTTCATATTCTCATTTCAGTTCCCAATGCTTTGTCTGATCGCTGTGAAATTGAAGAGAAAAATGTGATTCACGATTCTTTGAACTCTTTATTTGTTAGGTTTCCTGCAACCAATCAAACAAGAGAATTGTACTTAATTTAATGTTGAGAGTCTTAAGTTTGATGTTCAGGTGTATTTGATAAAAATCTGACTTCGATCTATAATTACTTTTTGTGTTTCCTGATCATTTGTTCAATGATTCCTTGCAGTTTTGTTATTATACCGTTTACTTAGAAATCAAGAGAGCTTATTTTCAAGACTAAAATTTGGAAAACACAAAGTTCAGCTCAGCTGGAGCCTGGATTCTGCAATGCTTTCATTATTAGATTCTGTAATTCCTGTAGTCGTTAATCTTACATAGTTCCATTTGGGGAAGAAACATTCCTTTTTCTTCCTCTCCAAACGGTCCAACCATTTGGGGGAATTTCCTTTTTCTTTTCTTTTTTATTTTGTTGACTTTCTGGCACAGTATAGAAAGTTAATCATCCTCAACAATGCTCACACATGCAGTTATTTTCTGCTTGATTTTCAACTGCAGGACTGCTCATTTAATTTCTTGGCGTAGAACTCTTATTCAATATTAAGAAGAAAATAAGTATTATGTACATATGAGAATACGCATTATTGCTTGCAAAGAACAAATTAAAACAAATATATCTTCCCAAAGGATCATGGGGTAATGTCTATTCTTTGATGCCTACCTTCTTTTTTGTTTTAATTGTTCAATAACATGTTATACTCAACAATGGCTTAATTCCAGGTAGTGTGTCTATTTCAATACTGAAAAGAGAAGGAAAGAATGATTCTCAGGAAAGAGGGACAATTACAAATGAGAAGATTGATCCTATTGTTATCTTTCAGTAAGCCGCCACCAGTCCCACCTGGTGTTTGACCTTTAGTTGCTTCCTCTCATTGTTGGAAAACATGGTGAGTCATGATAGCAACGATGATTGACAGGTTATGTGAAATGTGAAGTCCCTTCCTCTACTTACATTATTAGGGTTTAGAATGAACTGTTTTTTATGCCCTCTACTTGATGAAGATCTTCAAAATATAGCGAATAATGCTGAATGCAAAGCCAAGTAATCGAGCCACCAATTTCCACAGGTTGATGTATGATGCTAGAAGTGGACTGATAAAGGGCCGCAAAAATGTGTTGTAAATCTTGAGTAATGTCTTTGGCATAACATCAGGATTCTTTAAGAACCCTGCATGAGACAGATATGTTACATGACCTCATATCTATGTATATTTGATGAACTATATATAGTATCTAGATGTTATAGAAGCCAACTTACTCTCTGTAGCCTTTGGGAAATCATCAAATAGTGTAGTCACTATCTTCAGCAGAATCTGAGATTCTCAATGAAAAACAAAACCAAAGGATCAAAAACATGGATGGATATCATAATCAATGCTTTCTTGATTATACATTCATTCAAATGGCTTTTACAAGTTTTTAGTGGTGGATGGCAAAAAAATTACCAGCACAAAGAGTCCTGGTTTGATTGGTGACTCTCTCACAGTTTTTGCGTCCCTGCATATGATTGCAATCAGTCATGGAGTTATCTTTTTAAGTGAAGTTAGCAGATCAAAAGTTTGTGTTGCCAGTACTTTATAATTAGATTTTTGCCTTCTTCTGCACACTCGTAGAAGCTGCATCCTCTTGTGAATGGAATCTGCTTTCTTTCTCATTCTGCTATCAAAAATGCAAAATTTTGTTAAGACTTACCTGTTAGTAGTTTACAAATTTTCAGTGAAACAAGAGTTATTTCTCAGATGCAGATGGGGATTACCTAAATGCCAGTCAGTTGCAGCTGTAAGACCATCTCCTTCACAAACGTGACCTATCCTGAACTTCACATTTTTTCCCATGACTGAAGTAAGTTGTTCAAAAAAACGAAGAACATCCTGCAATTAGGTCAGGGGCTGGCTGTTCAGCTGCAGAAGGGGAAAATATTTATCATGAATATTTAGGAGAAGGGAGAAGGAGATGACCACACACCCTTGGAATGGTTGGGGAAATGATAAGTCATTGTACTTGACGGTCGATCTGACAAAGAGCTGCTAGTTGCTCCAAAGTTGTTGTCGTTGATACAGGTGTAGAATTGTTCAATTGTTTCTGATGGAGAGAAATTGGAATTGCTTCCTGTCTGCACAGCCAAACAGTGGCTAAAACTTTTGTTTTTTGATATGCCTTTGATTATAGAAGAGATGCCCTGCTGCATTTGCTTCACTCTATTCTGCTTAAGCTGGCATGCTGCTTTCATGGGTGGGGAGCTGAGGGCAAACCCTGCAATGGCTCTGGGTGTTTGCCCTGCAAATCGAATAGAAGGAGCCGCCATCTCCTAGCCCTGCAATAGGTTAGAAGGCAAAGCAGGGGGATTGGAGCCTAAAGAACAAGGAAGGAGGGATTGGGCTAAATAGCCTAAAGGCAATGGAGGAAGGTATAAAAAGAAAAGAACATACTTGCCTGTGTCTTGGCAATAGAAACAAGGAATCATATTCTAGGCCTCCTTACTTCCCTGTGGCATGGTTTCTGCCTTGGGAGGAAATCCAGGAATCACTGATTTCAATTTGCTTCCAGCTCTCCTTAATTTTCTTAACCTTCTTTTTAGGAACCAATATACTTTTGGTTTGGTTGTAAGTGCCAACACCCAACAGCTGATTCTCACTCCATGGAAACTCCATCATATTTAACAAGAACCATGTAAAATCCAACTTAACAACATAAGCTGTTGATTTGAATAAAACTAGGCTCCTACTTAATCAGAACCATGCCTCCCCCCCTTAACCCTAACCCTAGCCTGATTACTACTGTCTTTTGTGAGTTGCCACCACGTCTAGAATCAATCTGATTTTTGGCCTTATTGTGATGTATATCGGATAAGTTCACTAATATAAATATAATAATACCCTCTTTGTCGGCTTCCTTCCCCTTGTTCTTCCCAAACTAGGGGGGGACAAAAAGTACAAGGGATTGGAATAACCTTTGTCACCGGCCAGGACTAAGATAAAGGTTTTTCTGCTTTCCAGACATACTACTTACTATATAACAAAATGTCAAAAACTTGGAAGAGAGTTGTTGAAGATACAATCCAAAGTCTTATTATTGGTATCCTGTGATTGATCCTGTCTGTGGGGCGTGGGCATGGGGGCATGAGGGACTGATGGAAGGAGGCAGCCACCACACATTCTGATCAAAGCATAGAGAAGGAGAGGAGGGCACATCGCTGCTTGAATCTTTCATGATCAAGCTTGCCGTACCAGTGTAATAAACCTTGGCATCAATCAGAATCACCACATAACTGGGGCTTCCTTCACTGTGTTCTGTAACCAGGCCTCCCTTCAATCAGAAAATTTTACATCATATTCATCCCATGGAATGAAGGTTAAATTATAAAGGACTATACTGAATAAATCAATATCGTCATCATCAATGTCGTTATACCTCCACGATTCTCTGCTTCGTAAACAAGCTCTTGACCATGTGCAGTGGCACCAAACATACATCATATTGTAGAGCAAGGTGGCATCCTGAAAGCAGTCAGATAGGCAGTTGGCAGTACTGAGGAAGTCTCCATGGAAAAATAGATGAACGGATAAACAAATATTAATATCAAACATGTTCCCTGGAGTCCAACCCAGTTGCATTTAACTAATGAATCTATCTGTCAATTTGTACAAAAACAAATCAATAGATCTTGCCATTTCTCAGAGTAGCCCTTTTTCTAATCATCCATGGAGGAGCCATAGCATAATACACGTCATTTGTGTTGAACCAGCTCAAAGATCTGCTATCATATGCCTCTATCAGTTTTTGCATCACTTTATTCTATGATCGATAAATCACCAAATCATGTCCATGAGTCAGTAATGTCTCAAGTTAATTCAGAAAGATCTGCACAGCCAGATAATTCCTTCAACATCTTTAATACCATATTCTTCAAATGTTTTGTTTGTAGCTTGTTTGACACCGCCAGATGAGCCCCTCCTCAGGAAATAGTATTACAATGAACTGTTCTTGAGCTATATAAATACCCAACCAAGTGTACCAGTTAGATATCCACCATTTATCAAACCATCCAACTCTTAACAGGAGTTCACTTTGTGTACTTTTCCATCATGAGCAACAAGGTCAGTAATGTTTCTCAAGTGATTACTAGCAGCAATCACAGGGGCAGAAGGCCTCTTCCAAGAAGGGGACAGATAAAGTCAAGGATAGCAGAAAAGGCTCTCAAATCTTTTGTCTCTGTGCTTTCCATGGCGTCTTCACCTCGTCATCATTCCTGCCAGATATCATATTTGAGGGCGACAAGAAATATAAGCAACTACTAATCTATCAAACACTGTATGATAAGTATTTTCCTGATGTATGTAGTTCTTTTCCTTCTACCTCCTTTTTCTTTTGGGAGGAAAAAAAAGGGGCAGTTCAATTGAATGGATTGTTTCTGGTTTGAAAGATTTTAGTCAAGTATAATTTAAAACTTTACAATATTCATGACGGGACATGCCCACAAATTCTTATGAGTGGCAGTTGTGCCAAGGTAATCATTTCCAAACATATTTGGTGTTCTCCATGATTCATATATTAATCATCATCTTTTATCGGTTAGGGAGGCACAGAAGAGGAAGCCCAGCAAACAACATTATTTGCACAAACCAAACAACAAACTCCAAAATTGAAAGGCCTGTAATAATAGTAGATGATTAGAAAGAACAACAAAATCTATATCAGTATATGTGAAAGCCAAAGACTAAAACCTAACAGCATGGATGTTCATAGTGCACCACATAGATAAACCAAGTAATCAGGAGAAACGGGCAGGACGAAGGTACATGTCTAAAGAATAATCTGACAGACATGAGAATAGTTTGGAAGCAGTAGGAAACAAAAATAAGATCAAGTATCTAAGTCAGGACTGTTTTATCGTTAGCCACAATAGCTGTTAGGAAACAACAAGCAAGAAGCCTGCAAAGGGAAAGGATGATTAAAAAAAAGTCTTGAGACATCCTTAAGGGTCTCATAATCTTCAAACTAGTAGACAAATTTCTTGTTTCCAAAGGGTTGATCCTAAAAAGAAATGTGCCAAATCTACAAGGAAAAATCCCAGAAATTTAGGCCTTTTTTTCCCTGAGAAAATGCATATGAAATTTTAATCTAACCAAAATGTGGTGAAAAGTACATGGAGAATAAGGTTGCTTATAATAGATGGGGGCATAATTTCTGAGAACCAAAGGAGCCACATCAGAATCTGAAAGGTTGACAGGCTTAACAACAGAGTTACAAATTCTTATAACATGGGAGTTTGATTCTGCTTGAATGTTAGGCCTCCAGATATTCTTCTTCCAACTGCATTAATTGTGAGGTACTGAAATTAATATAAAAGTAACAGAAAAGGTCATGTCACCACTAGTCTACTAGAAAAATCTTTTAGTAACAAACTTAGAAGACTGGCAAAAAGTGAGATACTGTTTCCAGAACATCCAAATTCCTCTTACAGTGGTTGCCGTTAGAGGCACAGAGCAAAGGTCATTATACATAACCAGTCCTTGGAAATCAGAGATTCAATGAAAAGATAATATATTTGCCTTCCTCTTCAAAAGTTAAAGAATTGTTCCAATGCCGAATGCAGTAAGTTAAATGATTTCAAGGATACCAGAAACCTACCTGACTGCTTGAGCACCAACTTTTCATGATTTCCTAGAAACATTCAAAGGACAGCCCCCATTCACAGTTGCCACATAAATCAAAACTGAATTGCCTCATAGTTTACACGTCTCTCTTGTTCCAAGTGTGGTGATGCAAACATTTCTGTACAACGTCTGGGCTTCATATAAATTTTTACTCAGGATGTGATGTATCACTAGCAAAAAAGTAATGCACAGATCCTCTCACCTGAATCCAACTAGAACCAGGTTCCTTGCAGATTAGTTTTTCTTTTATTATCCTTCTCAAATTTCCAACAGCATCCCACCTACCAGCGGAAGCATAGAGATTTGAGAGAAGAACATAAGCAGAATCATTTTCAGGTTGCAGCTCAATAAGCTTCTTTGCTGCAACCTCCCCCAAATCAACATTTTCATGGATGTTGCAGCCTGAGAGAAGAATCTGCCATATATGAGCATCAGGCATAATAGGCAATTGATTGATGGTCCTCTTTGCATCTTCTAGGAGTCCAACTCGACAAAATAAGTCTATAATGCAGGCATAGAATGTACAACACATAACTAGAAAGCTAATTGAGCTGAGGTGGACGACTGATTGATTTGTTTTGCAGCTGATAATATATGCATCATATAAACATTCATCACTACCTAATTGACACTATTAATATTAAAACTTCATCATAACAACCATGTTGAGCATATCCCATCACCATGGCATTCCAAGCAGCTAAATTGTTTTTAGATACATTTGAAAAATTTTTTGCAGCTTCATCCACAGTTCCGCACTTACAGTACACATCAATAACAGCACTTTCAACAAAGTTATCCTGACTCATTCCAGATTTGGGTTATTTCGTAGAGAGTGTATACTTACCAACTCCAAATCTGTCAAAGCACCACATGCTTTAAGAACTATACTTACTGTTATGCAGTCCACTTCCTGATCCAAGCTCCATCCTGTTTGGAACAATTTGAGGGCATGAGCATGGCAACCAGCATGGACCAGTGTGGCCGCCATTGCATTAAGATGCAACACATTTATTTGACTAATCTCACTGTATACCCTCTTTGATTCACAGATCATACTGCATTTACCATAAGCTGTCATTAAACAAGACAACATTGAATCATCTACCATAAATCCCAGTTTAATTATGTATGAATGAATTTGCATCACCTGCTGTATAGAATTTGAGTTTGCTGCTGCTTCTAGAATGCTAGCCAAAGTATACTTATTGGGTTGTAGTGAACTATCACGCATTTGAGAGAAAACCTCAACAGCCTGTTTAACAAGTCCATTCTCAGCATACCCAGCAATCAGAGAATTCCATGAAATGGAATCCCCACAAAGCATTTCATCAAAAATGCGCCTAGCAGCAACCATCTCTCCACACTTCCCATGAAAAATCAATGCATTATTGACACAAACCACTTATGAATACCCTGCCTTCTGACTAAGGCCTTGGATTTGCTTCCCAGATTTCAACCACTTTGGCGCCCCCATGGCAGATAAAACATTAATTAACAGGTACTCATTCACTTCCATGCTTGTTGAAAGCACGAGTTTAAACAATTCAAAAGCTTCTACAGCGTCATGAGCAGCACCAATGCGATGCGTCCATGAAATAAGATCCGGGTCCGTCATTTCATCAAACATTTTAATAGCATCGAATTTACTCCCACACCTAGAATACATATTCATCAATGCATTGTTCAAAGGAATTGAGCATCCGCACAACAGACCCATCTTAAGACTTAAACCAAAAACCTGTTCACCCTCTCTCACATCAAACAGCACCCCAAGAACACTTGTCAAGGTAAACTCGTTCGACTCCAAACCCAAACCCCTCATCTGCACAAAAACCTCTCTGCCTCTCTTGTCCACTCTCCGTTCCAAACAAACCCACAAAGCATAGCCGTCCAAACCACAGAATCCGCCATATGGAACTCCTTGAAACACTTCTCAGCTGAATCAACATCACCTAATTTGGCATAGCCATCCACCAGTCCACTCACCACAAAGCCGTTTGATAATAACCCCATCTTGAAGCAAACCGCATGAGCAACCTCATTTTGCTCAAGAACATCACAGGCTTTCACCAAAGAACTCAAACTGAACACATCAGGACTCAGACCGGATCGCCTCAACTCATTGAACAAGTCGAACACGGGGCCCGGTCGCCGAAACCGAGCGTAGGCAGAGATGAGAGAATTCCAGGAGACAGTGTCGGGTGATGGGGTGTCGAGTAGGAAGGTGCGGGCGCGAGCAAAGTCGCCAGAGAGGGCAAAGCGGTTGACGATGAAGCTGGAGAGAAATGCATCGAGGGTGAAACCTGATTTAATGAAAAGGGCATAGGATTGATCCGTAAGAAAAGGATGGAAGAGCGATGCTGAGGCTCGAAGAGCTTGCGGATATAGGCGTTTCAGAACAAGAGTTTTTATGGATTGGAGAGTGTCACTGTGGAGGCTGGCGAGCCCCTTCATGAATCATGCATGAGCATGACAATGATCAGCTCAGATTGCTGCACACCTCCAACTTATACCGTGGAGTTTTAACATCAAATGATTCAAATCCACGAAAAAAATATATATATAGACTTCCCTTCAAAATAATTAATTGACCTAGGTTTTAAGGTTAATTTTTAAAATGAAGAAAAATCCATTTATGTTTTCTTTTTTTGAGATAAATAAGTATTTTATTGCAATGTATTAAAATGTCTTTATTGAAAATGGTGAATGAAATTAATAACTTTCACAGCATTTCTTTGTGTTCAAACATTGTTGGAAATGTTGCATGAAGTTAATAACATTCATTGCATCTCGAAGCACCCCTAGAGGAAGGGCGAATATGTTGTAAGGAGATTGTGGAATCTCACTAGACTCAACTCGTCTTCTATTTATCTTGTGATAGTCATCTTCTTCATTCACATCCAGTTTGCTTCCTGAAGGTGCTTTGTATTCCAGGTATGGTTATTTTGTTCATTGCCAAAGTTTGTGGTGCATTAGTCGGAACTTTTATGTTACAAACTTAAAACATATTCAAAAGAAAAAAAAAAATTCAAAACTATCGTTCTAGTCCGAAGAAGAAGAAGGTAGACCAAATAGAAAGAAACAAACTTTTTCTGTTTTTGTTAGAATCAGAAAAAAAAGGTAATTTATTTTTGTTTTCTGAAAACTATATTTTTGGTTTGGTTTATTGAAAAAAAAAGGGGGGTTGTTTATCCTTGAAAAAAAATTATGTTGGAAAAAAAATATGGGAGTTTTTGTTTTCTTGTGTTTCCCAAGAAAAAAAAAACCAGTTTATCTTGGTTTGATGGAGAAAAAAAATTGTTTATCCGAAAATTTGCTTTTCCATAAACATATTTTTTGTTTAAAAAAAAAAAAGGCTTTTCGCAAAAAGGAAATTTTTTTTTTGTAAAATCGTGGAAAGAAAGTGGTTTAAAAAAAAAAAAAACAAGGAAATTCATTTCCTTTCTTTAATTTTTTTTAAACATATATATATAATTTTTCTGGGAAAAAAAAAAAAACCAAAAACGTTTTGTTGGAAAGGAAACTCTATTAAGGAAAAAAGTAATTGAGATTTTTCATTTACATAAACCAAAAAAAAAAAAAAAATCTCTCTTACAAAAATCTTTTGGAGAACCAAATGAACAATTTGGTTTGTTGGTTTGTGGGAAAAAAAAAAATCCTTGTAAAAAATACAAGGAAATAAATTGAGCCCATGACTTTAGGTTCAAAAGGGCAATGCTCTACCACTAGGTTACATGCCTAGTTTGTGTTAATTTGTTAGAAGAATATCATTATAAGAATTGTGTCTATGACACCCCAAAACCTGGGGGCCCATTGACCAACCGTCAATCCGCCGCGAAATACCCATGATATCAGATATCTCTAAGACCAGAATGCATCAGAACCATTAACAAATCCATCCATTTAGCCTCAGGTAATTACATACTTACGCTTTAACACCAAGCTGTGAAGTGAGGGTCAAAATTTCCTATGGATATCGTGTATCTCGATACCACATTATTCAATCCTATTTACCGAGATCCGTTTAGCCACATTCAATAAACTTTTTATGTTATTTTCAAAACATATTACTGTAAGTTTAATTACAAACTCTATTACATACACATGCATATGCCCAAAACTAGTTCTTTCCAAAGTTTTGAAGGTAAAGAACGTTATTCAGCCATGTGCCAATGCCTTCAACCTCTCACAAACTTCCGACAAGAACGTCCACGCGTAGATACCTCATGACTAAACGCTTTCCTATAAAGTATGAGCCACGCCCAGTAGAGAGACTCTTATAGAGGCTATTACCTCCCTAAATGCACATGTCATGTTCAATTGGACACATTCACATATATATTAACATTCCAATATAATGATGCAACTTTTACTGTATCACTACATGTCACGAAATGAGACGACTCACTAATGCATGAAAACCTGAGTCATCACGCACTCTCATCACATAATGCATAGCCAATGTGTGATAACATCCATTCGCTGAATTTCATCCAATAGATCACTGAAACAAAATCAAGTTTATAGAAATCAAACTTATTGGGATGCTTCACCTGCGATCATTTTATTAACAAACATGTGTCTTTTTTTAGTAACGAATTTTCTGGTCACACCACAAAGCCAGACGCCTTCCTACACTTTTACTGTTCAACGCTAGACAGCTATGTATAACAAAAAATATCAGGGCTTTCACCCGAGGTGGTATCTATCTCTGCTTGCTATTACCTGATACAAATTTTCATGCTCTACAAACAAAGGGGAATCCACAGAACTTTGATGACAGACTTCAAATTAATTTCATCAACCACCAAGGATGGTGTCTACCTACACTATGCACTAGCATACACTCCATGACGTGATGGTTCAAGGCCACGCATTCGACCAACACCACACGACCTGGGTAGGGCCGAACCCCGACTCAGGACGCTGGCCTCACTCTTCTTTATTTTTTTTCGAATTATTTCGAATAATTCAAATACAATTACTTTTCTAAACGCATTTCAAATACTAATGAAAATATATATATATATATGCAGAGAGTATATATATATATATATATATATATATATATATATATATATATATATATATATATAAATTGTTTCAATATAAAGGGGACTCATCATTTGATCACAAAACTCATTTTCATTCGATATGACATTTCATGCCCATTTGATCCATTTTCCACCTTATACAATGCGACATTATTAGCCGTTTTCAATATCCAAATATTTACAAAACATAATTAGAGTTCAATTTTCATACTTAGCAGCTTGTACAAAATGAATTGAATAATCATATGTGCGTGATCTAAGCTTTACTTATCCTCCATGGGACTTCGACGACTCTCGATTTCTATCATGGCCACGCCTTTCATAAAATTACTCAAGACTTCACAAGGATGACAAAGCAACGCGCTTAAGCATTTTCATGCTTAATGGTTCTATGTAGTATTCTCTTTCATTTCAGTTTAAGTCAAATAATGCAATTTTTCTAAACAATACTTTTAAACCTTTTTGAATGATCAATGCAATACAATACATATATTCATTTTATATACATTCATTTACAGTTTATTGATCATTCCACATATGCATTTTCATATGCAATAAATCATTCAAAATACAAATCATGCATTTTACAAATTTCCTTATCAATTTGTCCTTTAACGAATTTAACCTATGTTTAGCGGATGTGGATAACTTAACAAATCTTGCATTTATCCCGCTAGTCGCAGTTTAAGATAAAATCATTTTGTTTTATAACATAAGATTACATCATTGGACCGTTATTAAAAATCAATTCCATAATACTTCACCGAGCACAAGCCCTGTTAGCTACTTGACGTATGACACATCATCGCTCATTTGCACATCGCACTGAACCTTATTGGTATACCAATCTATCCTCAACTCGAATTTAATCTAATATTCTATTAAGGGCGTTAAATCATTCATAGAAAATACAAGATAGTATAAGTACATTTATACAAACGATTCATTTTCAATACTCCTGCAATTTTTTATATGCAAATCATTTCACAATCAATTACCTTAAATCAATTAAAACAAATCAATATACTTTTTCTTATAAATCATTTCAGCAATTCACATCATTTTGTAATCATTCAAACACTTTGGAATTAGAGAGAGAGAAGTGGAGAACAAACCAAAACGCTTGTTGCACTTTGATTCCAATCCTTGGAATCTCGATCAATTAGGGTTTTCCTCCTCATCAACCCCTATTCCAATACAATTAACAATCATATTATTGGTCGGGTATTCTAGGAGTTTTATTTAGATTTACTTTCTACCCGACTTCAACTTTCCATACATTCTTTCTTTCTTTTTCCCTAATTCCTCCTCCTTAGAAAATCCTTAACATTTGGTTTAGGCATTGTTATGCCTCATTTTTAATCCTATTTGTGGGCTATGGGACGCCCACACGGTTCACTTACACTTAGGGGGATTCAGGAAAAGAAAAAATCAACTTAAACATCAACACAACCAAGCAATTAGTACACTTGGTGTTACAATCAAATTTCTAGAAAATATGTGAGAACCAATTGTCATTCAATGGCATATAGTTAGAATCTAGACTCAAAGAGCTTTCTGTAGAGTCAAAGAATGCACGAATCGGAGTTCGGACGAAAAAGTTATGGCCGATTGAAGATTGATATCACCCGTAGCAGCGGTTTTCCGTACCCGTGGGTCTGGTGCCTTAAGCTGTGAAAATATGCAGTGCTGCTAGCACCTTTCTGATTTTGCTTTGTATTTTTTCTCTTTTTCATGTTTAATCCACTTGAAAACAATTACCAAACACTCAAATCAGTTCGTTTGAGGTTCAAAACAAAAACACAAACATATTTCGTCTCAACATTTCAATTTTAACAAATCAAACACAAAACTTATGAAAACCCAAGTAATGTGAAACGAGATTATCGTTACAGACAGATCGAAGATTGGGGAATTTCTAGATTCTGATGACACTTTTACCACGCCATCGAAAGTTAGTCTCACTAAATTCAGCACACTACGAATTCTCGTTAAATTCAGATACCAAATTTCGCATTTCAGCCGAATCTCGACAAATCATAGGGTGACACTCATGAGGGCGTGGTGCCATGTGGCATTAGAGGAGAGGACACTTGGCACATGAGTGGGACCAAGTGTCATGCTCTAAATTTATGCATGAAAGTAGTGGAAGACATTGAGGCATGAAGAACACATGGCATGTTGATCGCTAAGGTGTTGTAATGACTCGAGAAAGAACTCTAGAGCTGGACCGAAAAAAAAATTAGTTCGGTGGGAATTGGAAGGGAAGGAAAGAAAGGAAAGGAGAAAGATAGAAATAAAAGAAAAGAAAGGAAGGGAGAAAAGGAGAGGAGTCCAGTTTCTACTGGTTTTCCAACACTCTAGCAAGGAGAGTCCACGTCCAAAAGGGGGCTACCGGGTTCAGACTCTAAGGCAGTATCTTCCTACCAGAATTCCTCGTTTGGCGACCATTCAATGGCCATGGAGTTCAGCCTAATAGTAGGGCTTATTCATGACAAAGTTGGATCAAACTGTGTGTGTTTAGGTTACCTATGGTTCCAAAAGATTACAGCTTCAGAATGTGTCGAGTATGCTAATATTATGTGTCACGCCAAGCTCGAGAGTCAAAACTGAAAAATCCAATTTGCATGTTAATTTTTGAATTTGAATAACATGCAGTTTTTTTTGTGAGAAGGATGTTGGTATATGCATGTTGTTTTTCTGAGCTGGAAAACTGGAAAACTGGAAAAAAATCCAGTTTGCATGTTAATTTTTGGGTTTGAATAACATGCAGTTTTTTTTGTGAGAATGATGTTAGAGGTGGGCGTTGTTTTTCCTTGAGCGGAAAATTAGAAAAACCAATTTGTGGTGTTATTTTTTAGTTTGAATAATATACATGTAGAAGGATCTTGGTAGTTCTTATGTCGTTTTTTCGTGTTAGAAATCGGAGGTCCAGTTGTAAGTGTTGATTTCTTGCCGCAAAGGCGCAATTCTTTTGCAAAATATTGGTATATGTATGTTTGTTATAATTAACATGGAGTCATGTGTGGTAGGAATTACATGTTATGTAATATCCGAGGCTTGGTATGAAGCATGATTATGAAATACTGCATGTAGTTCCTTTGTATGCATGTAATATGTAAATACCATACAATGTCATTAGTATTGCATATGCATGGGGACATTGTGTGAATTGGGTGTGAGTGCATGCATGGCTTTTGAACAAAGTGGTTTTATCGGAGGGTTGTCCAATAAATTTTGATATCGGATAATGTCCAATGAGTTTTCAAAAAAAAAAAATCTTTTGTTTTGGAAACAGTTTTTATACATGGCAAATGCATGTGTGAGGGAATCGGTGAGGACTCGAGACATGTGGCGTGACATGTGGACATTCATGTAGAAAGCCTTATTATTTTTATTGAATGTGTAGATGTGTGAACATGGCATTGCATGTGCAATTCTAAGTGAGAGTAGCCTTTGCAGAAATTTTCATGGGCATTGCCTACCCCATCGTGTGAAAATATTTTTAGGTATCGTGAGGTACACCTGAGACTAAATGGGTCCAAGAAATTGAAGAGAAAATGCGATTCGCTTGTGTAGTATTCTGTAGAATTCAAATAAAACCGTCAAGTATGTAAAAAGAATAAAGTTGTAATTAAACTCATTTTGTATAATAAATGCAGCTCGTGTTTCAACTGTGTTTCATACATTGTAATAAAAATGTTGTTTTATACCGAATTTGAGGCGTATTGAAAAAAAAAACGACTCCTGGGATTTGGGGTGTCCCAGCTTGGTATCGGAGCCTATGTATACGAATACCTAGGACTCAATGGGCACTGGCTTAGGATCATGCATCACACAGCTCCACAACATCGCGCGTTGTCAAGCAGCATGATATTGTGTTATATATTGTGGCGAATATATGTTGGTAAAAAGTATATGGAAATAAGTGTAATATAAATTAATGGTGGCATAGGCAATTCACAAATAAAAAAATTTCAATTTTGCTATTTGACACATGTAGATAAAATGAGAAGAGTAAACCAGGTCGCTATGAGGCACACCACCGTTTTAATAGCAAGCCTTTATGGAGGTCAGGCGCAGACCGCTGCCATTGCACAAAAGAAGTGCAAATGGGGGGTTAGAGGACCGAATAATCTCCAAAGGTTTATGGCACATCATCCGCCAACATTCAGGGGAGGAGGGGATCCCATGGTAGCCGATCATTGGTTCCAACAGGTCAAAAGGATTTTGGAGGCCATGAAGATTACCTCCGATGCCACGGGGATCAGACTAGCTACGTTTAAGCTTGAGGATTGTCTAAAGCTATCCATTCGGGGCAAGATTTCGAGATTCCTCCTACAGGACATGGACTCTATGGTCAAGACGACTGTGGCCATAGAGAGAGATATAGACGCACGCACCTGAGCATCCGGCATACGCGCCGCCGCGACAAGATAAGGAGGCCTTCTTCTAGTTCGGGAGCAGTTCAAGGCTTCTGGGCCACGAGGTTTCAAGGATGTACTGGGCTATCAAGGCCAAGGCCATATCAGGGCTCCTAGCTAGCCAGGGTCGATGACATGTTTCTAAATAGCATATCGATTCAAAATTATCATATTTTGAATACCAAAGGCCAATATCAATAGAGCTTCTCAATTACCTAGAATATTTTTTTAACCGCATTCAAGTGAGATTCTTTAAGACATGCTTGAAAGAACACATAAGCATACACTATTAAAATTTCCAGTTCCATGAGTTATACATTTGGGGAAAATAATTATTAAAGGGAAAATAACAAACCATATATTAATAGAAACAGTCTATTGAGAAAGAAAAAAAATTGTACAAAAAGGAGGAAAGTTTAGGTTATATAATTTTAAAGCAACATCTAATATTTTATTTTTAATTAATATCTATAAATTTGTATAAATTTTTTATAATAAGAAATAAAAATGTCCATATCGCTAACTCCTACTATTCCAATTGTTCAACACTTCAAAAATCTCATAATTATAACTCCACCTTTACCCGATTCCTTCACTTGCTATCCAACCACTAACCCCCCCTAAAAAAAACTTATACTTATAACTTCACCATATATGTCACACCATGAGCTTTCAAGATAAAACGAAATAGAATTCAAGTCATCATACACTAAAGATAAACTATTTAAAATAAATAAACATATTACTTAATTTTACAAAATTAAAATTTCTTATGTTATACATTTGCAATATAATTTTTTTAAATGTTGTTTAAATATTCCTCATTTTAATAATTATTATTTGTGAATGTACAAAGAATTAAGCTTATAATCCAAATACATATTTATCTATATCCTAACTATTAATGTTAAAACTAATTTTTCTATAAATTATATAGTTATTGAATATAATAAAATATTTTACTATTATCTATATCTAAGTACCAATATTTTCTCATCATTGTTTCTGACATCTCATTTTATTTTTATTTTTTTGTATATATATGAAAAACTCTAATTTTTTACACTCCATATAGAAAATATTTAATTTTTTTAAAATTTTAATAAAAGTCAAGGTAAATTTTTTAACTAATTAGTTTAGTATATATATATATATATGTGTGTGTGTGTGTGTGTGACTAGTTCAGACAGGCCTAACTTTCCATTTAAATCTACATATAGTCAAGGTCCATATTAATTATTATAGCGCCTTCGTCACGCTTATGTAAAATGTGACCAAAAGTCACTAATTATACATTGGGTCATGGTTTTATTTAACACCGTGACTAAAACTTGTTAACTTATATATTTTTTGTCACGGTCTTAAATAAAACTGTAACCAAAAGTTACTCATTATACATTTGATCACGGTTTTATTAAACACCGTGACCAAAACATGCTAACTTATAGATTTGGTCACAATTTCTAAAGAAACCAGTGAATCAAAAGTCAATCAATGATAACATTTCTATCAACAATGATTTGGCATTGCACCAAAACTACTAACTTATAGATTTTGTCGTGAACCGTGACCAAAAGTCATTATTCGTGATGGATTGAACACATTTCAAAACTGACAAGATCGCCAAGTTTCCCGCCATTCATTTTTGTGTATAGTCACGGTTTCCAATAACATCGTGACTAAAATTCATTTTTGTGTATAGTCATGATGACCGCGACAAAAATCCACTCAATGATAGTACTATATCATGACTAAATACTACTAAACCTTCTTTTATAGTATGAACCTCAAATGTATAAACAGGAGGATATCACAACATCCTTGTATGAAATAGGTCATTAATGAAAATGAATGATTCATACTTATATAACTATAATACTTAAATTAGTAGATCTTCAATCAGAAGAAACTTTGGTTCCAAATGGGTCTTCAGAGTAAAAGGAGTAGACGACCAATTAACAAGTACAAAGCCGACTTTTGACTAAAGTGACAAACAAACTCAAGTCCTAAATATTTGACAAGGCCTTCCCAAGTGATCTAGAATAAATCTATAAGGATGGTGCTTGCAAATTGCGATTAAGAAAAACTCTTGAACACTAAATGACAGGAAACAACATTTTTTTAATGGAGATTTATATGAAGAAATCTACATGTAGCAACCTGAGGGTTTTTCTGCTCCGGGACAAGAAAAGAAAGTCTGTAATTAGTGAAATCCTTATATGGATTAAAACAAGCAATCAGAACGCCTCAAAACACCTTCTAACAGTTTTATAACATGTCTATGGTGTACAAATTAAATTATATTTTTTTCTTCATTTAAATGGCTAAAACGAAAAATGCGAAAATCTCCAGGTACTTAGTAAGAGCCAAAACAATTTGGTAAAATGTTAAATGAGGGACTCAAGGATCATAAATGAGTAAGTGTTCCAAAGTATAAATTAAATGAAATGAAGTGAAACAAAGAAGAGTTTAATTAATGCAATACATACACATGACATGAGAATAAAGACCAAAGTGGTCTATGGAATGCCCATTTGAGCATTCACGGTTTTGAGAGGAGCAAGGGGAAAAGGAGCTAGGGCTTAGGAGAAGAAGGTATTTTTGGTGTGTTTCTCTCCATTCAACATTTTGCTTGGCAAGAAGGAAGAGAAGATTTGAAGAGAGCTAAGGTAAGGAAAATCCAACCCTAACTCCCTCTTTGATAGATTTTGGATTTGGGAAAACCTTAACCTATGTAAAGGTGATTTTGATTGGTTGTAGACTTGTCTTTTGGAGTTGTTTTAAGTTGTTTTCAAAGTGCTTTGGGTTATGATTGATTTTGAGAATTTTTGTACAAAGGAAAGAACAGTTTCAAAGGAGTTGCCAAAATATTTTCAAACTCCTTGTTTTGTTTGGCAGGTTACAAAATCATCCAAATTGAGTGATTCTAATTGGTAACGAACCATAAGATCTAGAGTTATAAATGTATAGAAGGGACTAGGAGCAAATTGTAGCTCTAAGGTTCCCGAATATGGGCTTAAAGGTGAGTTTTGGATAGCTAGTGGGTATGCTCGCTTCGTGTGGGCTTGTGGTGTTTTTGCTGTGAAGTTGAGTTTCTCACTCATCCAAATTGAGTGATTTAGTACTGTATAAACTATACTTAGGGAAATAATTTACTTGAAGGAAGGTATGCAATTTGTAACTAAAGTGCCCATAATCCTTCAGTGAGCTATGTGCAAGAACACCTTATTCTCGTTTTCAAATTAAAGTAGCCTAATTTAAAATGCAATAACTTGAGTTTTGGTGATCCAAACTGGATGATTCCAATTGGAGAAGAAACCTTAGAACCATAGCTTCAAATGAGTAGAAGGAACTATTACCAATTTATGAAGTTAAGACCCCTGAAATCGAGAATAATAGTAGGTAACCGAGTGAGCTGGGCATACCGACCAGTTTGACATTAAAATGTCGTAATCCCTTTATTAGTGATCTAAATGAGATGATTCCAATTACTACTGAAAATAGACTCATAGAGATATCATTTTTGAAGCAATGCATGATAAAATATGGCTCATGTGTCCCTAGAAAAATTTTCAAGTGGAGGTGTATTGGGTAGACATCAACCATAACAAAAAAATCCTAGAATGCACAACTGATTTTTTTTTTCTTGGGTTGTTCTTTGATTTGGACATATTTGTGATGAATTAAGGGTTGGTGACGAGGAAGCTTGACCTAAGAACAGGATTCCAAGAATAGGAATCGAAGAGCGATAACCTTTTTAGGCCACCTCACTTTCCTTGTTTCGGTTTTGGTGTTTCTATCACAGCAAATTTAAAAGGTTTTATATGAATGACATGTGTGTCTGCTTTATTTATAAATGAATTGGTTTGTTCTCCACTTCTCTCTCTCTATTTCTAAAATGTTTGAAATATTATGAAATAAGTGGATTTATTGAAATGAATTACGATAAATTGCATATTGATTTGTTTTAAATTGATTTGATACAATGATTGTGAAATGAATTGCACATGAAAAATTGCATGAGTATTGAAACCAAGTATTTGAATATAAATGTATATATGGCTATTGTAAATTGCTATGAATGACTTGATAAACTAATAGAATGTTAATCGCAATCGAAGACATAGATTGTATACAAATAAGGGTCAAATGAGTACTGATATCGCATCAACGTAATGATGTGTCACTCCGATCCGCATTCTGAAGGTGAGCAAGATCAGAGTGTCACAAATGATTTTAATAACCAGTCACCAGCCCAGCGGGATCGCATTGTGTTATAAAACCTTTTTATACCGCCTCGCAGCCAATGACCGTGTTTGATTCGCTATCCTCGTGTAATGTGCCATAGGTTAAATTGCTATGGGCAAACAAAAAGAAAATTGTGAAACACATTTATGTCGGTCGATTTATTGCATATGAAACCGCATGATCGAAATGACCAATGAATTGTAATTTTAATGCAGATAAATGAAAATATACATATGTGTATTGTAATTAATTCGCCATGAAAATTATACAAATGTACCATTAAAATGCATGATTTACTTAAACTAAAATGTAGATAATTGTAGAACCACTAGACATGAAATGCTTAGCGCTGTTGTTTATCATCACGCAGTACCGGCGGGGTAAATTTAAGGAAAAGACCACAAATGATTCAGAGTCAACGTCAACGCTCAAGGAGTTGAAGTAAAGTTCCGACTCGCATTCAAATGATGATTTGGACACTTTTGTACAAACTCAACTTATTTTTAAATATTTTGGCATTAAAACTACCATAATGTTGTAATGTATAAAGGTGATAAATGACCAAATGGGCATGTAATGCCACATTTAATGGAAAATGTGTATTAAAAACAAAATACTAGCCCTTAAGTTGAATTAGTATATACAAATATATTTTCATAAAGATAACACTGGCTAAAACAGCATTGGAAATGCCTTAATGATAAAGAAAATGAATTGATTCAAAAGATGATCAAAAGCCTTGATCCACTCGTTAGGTACTGTGGGCGCCAATTTCACATAAGCACCAAAAATAATAGCATGAAAATTTTGACAACGTTATGACGCCACATGGATTTAAAATCAATGAATATGACAAGTGTGTCTATATTAAGGATACAAAACATGGATATGTCATTGTATGTCTATACGTAGATGACATGCTTATTGTCTGCACGATGATAAGATGATCATCATAAACATATTAAACCTCGTTTGATATGAAAGACATGAGACCTATTAATGTTATTTTTGGAATAAAAATCATAATGGACTCATGTTTAGTTAATCGCATTATATTGATAATATTCTTGGAAAGTTTGATAAAGACAATTCTGGAATTACCAAAACACCAGTAGATGTACCTCTATATTTATCCAAGAATAAAGGAGAGAATGTTTCTCAAGTACAATACTCTATAGTAATAGGCAATCTAATATACCTAATGAGTTGTACAAGACCAGACATAGCCCATACAATCAATAAATTGAGTAGTTATACAAGTAATCCTAAAGCCAAACATTGATAAGCAATTATAAGAGTATTTAAGCACTTACGACTTACTCGTGATTATGGGCTGCACTATACAAGATATCATGTTGTACCGGTTGTTACACTAAGGCAAATCAGATATCAATGTTATAAAGATTCAAAATCCCATAATGGTTATATGTGTTTACACTATAGGAGGGGGAATAGTCTCATGGAAATCAAAACAACCACATTACTGCATCCACAATGGACTTTGAGTTGGTACTGGAACAAATGTGGAAAGAGATTTAATGATTACACTACTGAGATATTCCTGAGATTCCCAAAGCATGTGCTCCACTTGCATATTATCAGATGAATTAATCATGTATTATGTATGCAATGTACAATATATATAATGGTGCCTGCATATATTCGTGGTAGGATAACAATTATCGACAACTACTCTCAACTTGGGTTATCTCTTTAGACCATGTAAAGTCCAAAGAGAACATTGTGGATTTATTAACCAAAGGGTTGAACATAGATTTAGTTGAAAAGTCATCAAAGGGAATGAGACTAAAGCCCATAAAAGAATAAGTTGATACGATGGATACTTCACCCTAGCTTGGTTGAACCAAGATCTAGGTTCAAAATGATAATAACCGTAGAGACTTGGTTATATCACTACGGATCTTCCTCATGTCCATTTCTATGATGGAAACAATATGTTGTGCAAGAAGATTATTATGCTTAATGATCTCATGCAAAGGGAAATGAAACAAGAGCGTAGATGAATGTCATAATTATGAGATCGCCTATGTAAGAGTGAAGTGGGGACGCTTCAAAAGGAATTGAATAGGGCACAATTCCATTAAGCTCTTGTAGAACCAGGCGCATGTCAATGGCCAACTAGACATAAAAGTGATAACTTAAATGTGTTAGGAAGATTCCTGCGTAAGATATGTCATCGTCTATACAAATGACAAAACAGTTCAAGAACATCATGTCTGCTATTTAGTTAGTAGAGTAAACATATTTCTACAAGGAAAGGTTCAAAGTGTAACACATACCTCTCCTATGCAAGTCTCCACTATTGGCTCTATCACCAAGTCTATCGTGTCTTCCATCATCAATTTCGTTCATGTGGGTTGTTGGAAATGGTGAATGAAATTAACAACATTCACTTCATTTCTTTGTGTTCAAAATTCTATGTGTTAGGGTTCATTGCTTTAGCTTTAATTCTAAGAATTTAAGAGGCCAAGCATTTGGCCTTATGGAATTTCTACAATCAAAATCTCTTATAAATAGAGGGTGTTAGTCTCTTTCAAAAGACACACATATTCAAAATAAAAAAATAAAAAAAAAAACTTATAGTCTTGTTTCCTCCCTCTCTTCTCCCTCCCTTCTCCCTTCTTCTATGATAGAGCAAACACACCTTCGATTCATTGGAGTGGCTGCAAGTGCTATGAAGACCATTCATTGGAATGTTTTATTCTGGGAAACAAATGCCTTAAAATCTCAAAGCACCCGTGGAGGAAGGACGAATATGTTTTAAGGAGATTGTGTAATCTTATAAGACTCTCGACTATCTTGCTTTGCCTTATAGGTCATCTTTCATTCATACAATTTAATTCTCGGTTAAAGTATGTATTGCAAGTTGCGTATGATTATTTTGTTCATTATCGAGTTTGTGGTGGATGTGTTGAAACCTTGTTAGAGTCCTCACTGCAGACAACCCGGACCCTCATCTCTATACTCAGGTCTCTTTTAACATTAATGATCTATCAACTAAGCTAAGCTTATGGACATATATTCTTTTATATTTAAATGATTTTGACATTAAACTCTGCTACCTGCTTCAGTGTCCTTTTTTTCTCCTAATATTTTTTAATCATATTAAGGTGCATTATAATACCACAATAAGGTGCAATGAATTAATAAAAAGAAAAGAATTCTTTTAAAAGAAAAAGGAAAAAGAATTGGTTATACCAACAAGTCCCATACCAACAAGTCTCAAATCGACTGGCAGATAAATTGAACTATCGATTGTCTTACGAAAAAGGGCTTAATAGTTTAAATTTTAATGTTTGATGATCAAATTTCCCAAATGATTTTATAAATATTAACTTTCATTATTATTGTGGTTTTTTTTCAAATTGAATTGAGAGTTTTGACAGACCTCGACCCGATACCTCCCGGGATTTCCGAGTGGTCCCGCCAGTGGTCCCACCGTATAACTCTAGGAAGATATTTGGACCCCACCTTAAGGAGGGGAGTAACACCATGTATTAATTTAGTACCCAATTATACATACATATATAAAAACCCGCAACAATTATAAATGAGGTCTTATAAAAGTTCAATACGAATATCAGAGCGTTCTAAGAGTATTGTGGATTTAGGGGTACAAGTAGAAATGAATAAGTCCAATACAACAAACACAAAATAGATAAATGCGAGTAGAGTACGACAACCAAGGGGCGGGAGAGTGAGACGGCCAACTGCGTGAATGTGCCCTACGAATCGTCTCTAAACATAGGGAACGTGATTTAAAACAATAATGTGAGATAATAAATCTTTGAGTTGCATAGTTTATAAGGAAAAATAACATTTTTATATTTTCAATGGTTCTCTCAAACCTTCCGTTCACTTTGTAAAGTTCCCATTAGAAACATTTCACAAAACCCAATCTTTACCTGAGTTCAATATATGGTCTCAATGGTCACCTCCTATGTTTCCACAAATAAAGCCGAATACAATGTTAAGAACCATGACCAGACCGCACAATATGTGCCAAGCACAAACATGTATAGCCATCAAGTAATAAAATAACTTTGAAATGCACCAAAATCATGAGTATTAAAATAGTTATACTATATTTAGAAAAACAACAACGTTCATACCACATACCCATCATAAACCGTCGGTAAGCCGACCTCACGACACCGTGACAACTAATGAACCTGTGGTTACACCCGGCCATCACGTGACAACTAACAAACCTCCAAGTAGACCCGGCCATCACGTGGCAACTAACAAACCTCCAAGTAGACTCGGCCATCACGTGGCAACTAACAAACCTCCGCGCACCCGCCATCACGCCAAGAATCCAACAAACCTCCAGACCCGGCCATCACGCACTAACAAACCTCCGGCAAGCCCGCCATCACGCACCTCAATAAACCGAGCAAACCTGGCCATCACGCGGGCAACCTAAAACCTCCGGTAAATCCTGGCCATCACGCGGCACTAACAAACCTCCCGGCAAACTTGACCATCACGCAGCACTAACAAACCCTAAGTGAACTCCGCCCATCACGTGTCCTCTAATAAACCTCCGGGAAAACCCGGCCATCACGCGGCAACACAAACCTCCAGTAAACCCTACATCACGTGGTAAACTAACATAAACTGCCCTTTATCACATGTACCTTCCAACAATACCGTGACAGAGTCGGCCCACAAAATCTCAAAGGACCCACTTTTTTTAACAATAGTTTTTCACATAGTTTACAACCTCAATCCATGTACCCAAAATATCCAAACACCACCGACTCATCCACGAACACAGTAAAACTTGCAAATAGTTAAAATGTTGACAAAATTCACATGAAATGATAACTTGTTTTATATGAAACCGAAAATCATGTTTGAATGCAACCAACCATCTGATCAAAACAGTATATATGTAAAGTATTTAATCACAATAGATATATCAACATAATACCCCAAATCATTTAAAAGCATATAAACCTACTCACTGACTACGACGCTGCCTTGCTCGCGACGGCTCTCTACTGTGAGTGCCTAAATATAAATAAAATACCACTTAGTTCCAACACTGAACCACGATTGGAATGCCCCAAGGCCTTAGTATAATTTTTAACTATGAAACCCGCTCAATTTGACTCTAACAGCCCGACACAAGAGCCCTATAGATCCGATGCACTCAAAATTGGGGCTTTTCGCCGAGCTCGCTTCGAAATCAACCGGTCCAATAATTCTAAAACATCCAATTTCACTAATCCAACTCCAATTTTGCCTAATTTGACCAACTGATACCCAATTTCAGTCCAAACTTCTCGGTAATTACCCGAAACAACCTAAAAATGGAAACCTAACCAAACGACGCCCAAAATTTACAAACCACATATAAATGGAAAGCCCAAGAGACCAGGAACTCATCAGTACCATTACCTTGGTCAAACAGTCGCTGTGGTGGCCGAAAAACTCGATCCGACCGTCGCCAACTTTGTTTTCGTCGTATCTTTCAAACGGTGAGGAATCTGCAAAAAGGGACCACGAAAATGAGTTCAGGGGGTCCAAAAATGGTGGTAAGGAGGTATGGGGTGGCCGGAAGTGGCCGGAAAATCACGAATTTTCCGGTGGTTCACTAAGTGGCCGCCGCCACGGCCCGATCCCGCGCCCTACGGCGGTGTTCGTGGAAATTCCATCGGCGGGATCATCTGATGGGCGACCTTCTGTGCCAGCTGCGTCACCGGTGGCCGGCCGGTGGTGCCTCGTCTGGTCCAATCTCTCACGGCTCGCAAATGAACAAAAAGCCCAACTTGGTTCCCGGTTTGGAGAGCTTTTTCCTAGGGTTTTTGGAGCTCAAAAAGTGTCTTGGGGGCTAGGGTTTCATTTGGCATCCCAAACTATGTTTATAGGGTTCCAGGTCGCCGGGTAAAAATCCCGATGGCAGAACATGATTAACGATAAAGTGCTACTGGCAATTAATAGCCGTAACTATTTATCCGTAAGTCGGATTGTGACGTTCCGCCCGTCTATGAACTCGTATCGACGAGGCCTACGAAATGGTGCCTTAGTTAACCTAAAACTATTCCTCCTCGAAAAAGTCAAACTTGGTCCACTTGGTCAAACTTGGTCAAACTTAGTCAAATGTGTTAAAAACTCGTATTATTTGGTACGGGTAGTTACAGTTTTGTTTGATAATCTTCTTTCATAAATAAAATAAAATAAAAATTGAAGTATCAACATATTCGACTAGTACGATGCACTTGCACTAGGGCGACCCAAATCTCGAGGGTAATTTCTTTTTTGGCTACTAGACAAGTTTGTCGCAACAGAGCACCGTGGAAATGGGCCATCACGATAGAGCACTGTGAACAACCAAGGCGACAGAGAATTCTCTGATTGCGCGCGCATCACTGCCACCAAGCATTCAAGGGCGTGTCGTGCACGCACCCAGAGCGTTGTCGTGTGCACGCCTAGAGTGTCGGCACCGCGCGTCTGCCATGTCTGCATCCTAGTGTCGTGGATGATAGAGCTCCCCTATCGTCCGCGGCAGGGCGCCTGTAGTGCGTGCAATCGCGCGCGCTGTGCGCTTGTTGTGCGCGTTGTGCTCCAATTGCGTGCGCTTGACCTGCGCACATCCAACTCTATCGTGGGTGATAGAACTTTCTATTGTGGCCAGCTCTGTCGCAACCTTGAAATCCTCTGTCGCTATAGAAATTCTCCCTATTATGGCTAACTTTGTCATGACATAGACTGGCTCTATCGCGACATAGATTGGCTCTATCACGACACACTTTCCCCTTGCTTTGGCCAACTCTGTTGCGACATAAAAACCCCAAGCACAACCAAACCTGTCGCAACAAGGAAAAGCCATCACTACTAAAAAAACCTGAAATAGCTACTAAAATTAGCAACTACTATCAATTAGTAGCTATTTAACTACTACATAGCTACTAAATAGCTACTAGTATAAAAGGTGTTAGGCTTAGCTACTAAATAGCTACTATATAGTAGCAAAAAATGGCTTTGCCAATGATAGCTACTAATAGTAGTAGCAAATAGTAGCTAAATAGCTACCATATAGCTAATAAATTGATGTCGATCGCTAAATAGCTTCTACACAACTACTATTTACAAGCTAAAATACTACCAAGCCAAAACATTGGCTACAAGTAGTAGCTGTGTAGCTACTACATTATTGATAGTAGATGAATAGCTACTATTTAGTAGCTAACATACCAATTTGGCTACTAAGTAGTAGCTATGTAGTAGCTATTCAGCTACTACATAACTACTACTTTTTTAGTTGATAAATAGCTATTATATAGCTACTGAATTGTTGTTAGTCACCAAATAGGTACTACATAGCTACTATTTAGAAGCTAAAACACTAACAAGTCAAAAACCATAGCTACTAAGTACTAGCTATGTAGTAGTTGAATAGCTACTATATATGTGAAACCCCGAGAAAATCTAATTTTCTAAAAAAGGCAAAATGGTAATTTCGGTCAAAAATCCAAAATTTTTCTAGATCTCGGATGACGAAACAAACTTCACCATTGGAATCAGTTCATGAACGAATACCACGTCGACCGAGATAAATAAAATTACATCGTTTTTGATAAGAATGAGCATATATGACACTCGCACATTTTGAGTGACTACGCAGGTCATGTCAAGTGCAGAATTAGTCAACTTGGGCTCATGTAAATATCTTATGTGACATGTGGCATTTCCTAATTAGAGGAAAATCAAAGGTAGGTGGATAAGTGGATAAGAAATCCAAATAAGCCAATGATGGTTTGACATGTGGCAAGTGAGGGAATAAAACAAAAGAGAAAAGATAACACTTCTCTCATTTGTGCTGGATCCGACAGTGGAGGAGGAAAAATCATATTATAGAGAGAGAGTGTCCAACTTCTCTCTAGATTTCCTGGCTTTCGGACCGTCAGTTCTCATCTGACCAAGAAGTAAAATTGTTCTACGTGGTAAGGGCTACGCGTGGGCATCGATTTTGGGGAGTTTCGGCAACTTCAGGAGGTAGGGGATTTCTCCTACTTGATTTAATCATTTTTTAAGAGTCTTGTTAATGATTTGAATGATATGAGGCCATGAGGGGCCGTTTGATCAGTCCCAAAAATTAGGACTGAAATGCTGGAATTTAGAGACATGTTTTGGACAAGCTCACGACCGTTTATGTGGCTGTGGCACTCTATAACAAATTATGGTTTAGTGTTTGGCTGGGCAAGAAATAATGATGGATTTCTGGTTCTACAAAGTGGAACCGATGCTTGGTGAGAGGGCTGCCCACAAACAGCCTACTGTTCAGTTTGGGGGACTGTTAAAAATAGTCTCGGTTTGCTAGATTGGACTGAAAATATCCATGGGTTATTTGCATAATATTGCTTGAAAAATGAATGGCTTGAATTGTGTGGAAATTAATATGTTAATGCATGAATTTAATGTGTTAACATGATGTCACAATTATATGAGATATAATTGTGTGTGAGAACCATTGAAATTAAATTGAATTGTTGATTAGCCCATGTGAACTAATTTTCATGTTATTGCTAAGAATTGAATAACATGATGTTGTGAGTTAATTTTTGTTAATATATGCATGTAAAATATATTAAAATGAATTAAGATAGAAATGATATAATGTACTTATATGCACCGGGCAACCTAAAATACAAAAGGAGTGCATGACATGAAAGAAAAATGAAAAAATTTGTGAAAGGAATTTCACAAGATTTTCCGAAAATCAAGCCGAGATTGTCTAACACCACGCCGTATGAGCCTGTTTAATTGTTTCAAGAGTTATCCAACACCACCTCGAGGGTTGTCCACGATTTTACCGAAATCTCGGTAGTATGTTTCGAGAACAAAACATTTTGTTTTGAAATGCGATTTTCACATTTGGCTTAGACATGCGTGAGGGAATCAGTGAGGGCTCGAGAAATGTAGAAAGGGTAAGTCGCATTCTCATCCATATCATGTAGACATTCAAGTAGGATCATGTATTTGCTTGAGTGTGTTTGGTTGCCATTACATGTGCACTTACGTGGGGAGTAACCCATGTAGGAAATTATCACTACTGAGCATTGCTCACCCTGTCGAGGGAATATCATTTCAGGTACAGGGAGTGTTTGAGAATACGACGCCCATTGGAGGCTGCTTTTGAGAAGAGAGCCGGATTGTGGCTTTGACATGTATTTTGTAAAACATGTATTAGAACTCTAAATTTTAATATATGTTTTGTATTAGAGTGATGGACCACTCGTGAAACTATTGCAATATAGTTGGATGTATTTTGATAAGTATGATATGTAGGCCAATGTGGCCATTTTTACTCATGTATGGATTTCAGATATGGCATAAAAAAGGTATTTTGGTGTGTCGACGCGTCAACTGACACCCCTAGGATTTAGGACGCCACACATACTAATACTTATCAAACTAACATACTACACTTAACTACTACATAGGCTATGTAGTAGCTAAAGAGCTACTATATAACTACTACATTTGTTTAAGTCACTAAATGACTACTATATAACTACTGCATTGATGTTAATAGGTAAATAGTTATTGCACATCTACTATTTAGAAGTTGAAATACTACCAAGCCAAAATTGTAGCTACTAAGTAGTAGCATGTAGTAGCTAAGTAGCTACTACATTGTTGGTAGTTGCTAAATAGCTACTATTTAACTATTATTTAGTAGCTAACATATTAATTTTGCTACTAAGTAGTAGCTATGTAGTAGCTGAATAGCTACTACACTTTTTGGTAGTAGTTAAGTGACAGTAGCTAAATTTGTAACTCTTTCTAAAAAATCACTACAAAATTTAAAAAAAAAGTTTGATTCAATTTATAAGTTTGGATTCATTTTTTTAAAGATTTATAACTTTTAAATGTAATTCAAAATTGTAAATCTCTAAAATTATGACAAGTTTGGATTCAACTTTAAAAGATTTATAACTTTCTAAAAAAAATCAATTATGGAAAAATTAAAAAATAAGTCAATTTCCACATATTGAATTATACTTAAAAGTATTGTAAGTTTTAAAATAATATTTAATTAAATGATAAATTCAATTATAAAAATATAATATTTAAGTGTTTGGCAAATTTAAATATTAAATTATTTTAATAACAAATCAAAGCTTAATAGACTACTAGAAAAATTGATTTTAGCTACAACAAAAAAGTAGTAGCTAAACTATTTATTTTAGTAGCTAAACATCTTTATCTACTAAATAGCTACTATAGTGTAGTAGCAAAATTCCTTGTAGCTGTTTACTTAGCTACTAGTAGTAGCTATTAGCTACTGCTTTAGCTACTACAAAATGTCATAGCTAATTAGCTACTAAATATAATAGTAGCTAAAATGAAAAATATAGTAGCTAATTTAGGTAAGGAGGCGACTATATATAGCTACTACTTAGCTACTATATTACGTAGTAGGTAAATAGCTACTAACAACATTAGTAGTTAATGTAAAGAATTTAATAGCTAACATAGTAAATATGATGATTATTTATATTACTAATTGTTACCACAATAATAGTAGCTATAATTGAGAATACAATAGTTTACTAAAACAATATATAGCTACTACTTAGCTACTACATGACATAGTAGCTATTTAGTGACTGAATTAGGTAGTAGCTATTTAGTGAATAATTTTGTGTAGTAGTTATGTAATGTAGCTATTTAACTACTGAATTAGTATCTAAATAGTAATAGCTAGTTAGTGACTAAACTAAGGTAGTAACTAAATTTATACCAAATTAATAATTAAATTAGAACTTTAAAACAAATAATAAAAAAAAATTAAAATGAAATAAAATTATAAAATTACCGTGAAATTAACGTCCACCGAATAGCATAAACCAAAATAACATGTACTAAATCTCATGTTCTAGATAGCTATACAATAGACCAAAAAAGTTCAACAATAGGAATGTTCACATATCACCGATAGGGGGATCATTTGTGGTGGGGTCATTTGTAGGGGGGTCATCCACATGTGGAGCTGTAGCTGATGAGGAGACCTGTGTCGATTGAGCTAAAGCCCTCAGTAAAGCCTTAACCTCATCAAGTTGATCTTAGCACTTTAACCTTAGTATCCACTCTCGCACCTCGTCGATCCTCGTCCCGAGCCGCCCACGTAGCTCAAGATCATTCCTAGATGAGCATGCAAAGGGAATGGTAAGATGGGCCACTCAGACATCAAGATTGGTCACCTAATCCGTAAATGAGTCAGCTGGCGTTCTTATCGCCACTCACAACTCGTAGTATACGTGATCTGCCGATAGATATGTGTTCTCTCCCGAACCTTCATCTGGCACTCATCCGTTGCATTGCTCGATGCACAAACTTCCTAAAAAAATTTGAATAGATATCTCGATAATATATGAATGTATACAAAAAAACTTGAAGTAATATAATATACTTTTAATTTATTTACCCCGATTTGCGAGCCCTCTCATCAACTCATAGATGAGTGGTCTTAGAAGTGTGTAGTTGCTGATGGATCTAGATAAGGGATGGCTTCTTCCCGGTCTCTTTCTCCTATATATTAATATTAGTAAAATTAGAAGATATATCCGTTTATGATCTACAAATGAAAATAGAATTAAAGTAAGAATTCTAAGTACTTTACAATTCTCCTAACATGCCTCGAGAATGAAATGGAATCCCAACAAGGTCCCAGGCCGTCCGCCTCTGCCTCGACGATCTCGCAGACATTCGCTCGATCTAGCCCGAAACTCTGGCAAAGACTTCATGCTTCATTCCACCTTGCCCAGATGGACTCCGTAACATGCACCGGTCTCCCATGTTTCCTCCACTTATTCAAATTATTTATATACCTAGACTTGGCAAGCACCTCCCAAGTTGCTTTGATGATACCCTCCATCTCGACATCCCATGAGAAATATTTCTATAAAAGTTATTAGTTACTCATATATACGAAATAAATGTTAAAATAATTAATAATGATATTTCTAAGGAAATTTCGACAGAAGCCTGCATCAAGAATAATCCAACCTAATAAAACAATCATTTTAAGTACTTGTAATATAATAAGACACTTATATAATACTCCTCAACTAATCCAACAACATCCCAACCAACAAACACAACATCTCAACCAACAAACACATCACTTCATATATATTCAATTTGTCATGTACATTTTACATATAAAGGTTATAAGTGAATGAGTTATACCTGAACTCTTCCTAATAAAAGGATTTTATCTCTTTGTGATGGTGCTCCATTTATACCCTTCAATGTCAACCGGTCCTTCAAAATGGAGGTGATGCGTAGACGCCAGACGGTGAAGACTCGACAAACCTAAAAGCATGCAAATATCAATTTTCACACATAAAAATTTTAAGAACAATAATCTAAAATATTTCAATATATTATGTTCATTTACCTCCCATTCTCCACAATCAACTGAGTCCTACCAGATGCTGAGGTCACAAGTGTAGACATGGTTGATGGTGTAGACCCAACTGGTAGTGACGGCGTGGTCACAGCTTGTGTTGATGAAGTCGAATGCACCGAAGATGATTCCGTAGATGGCCGTATGGAGGTATGCAATTCCTCGAGTGGAGTGGTACTAGCTAGACCTTCTGCATGGGATAGTGTACCCCCGCGACGTCCACCCCGTCCTACCGCGACTTCCCTCATTCGATCTCGACCGATGTCTGCAAAGAGAATATATAAACATGTTAGTACAAGTTTCAGAAATAAATAAATAAATAAAACATATGTGAAAAATTATGAATATGATATAAATCAATCGCCAATCATTATCATTATCATCCGTTCTTCAATCAGATCCCAACTCAGATTCAAATTCTGTTTCATTCTCCATTTCAGTTTTCGACTTCGAATCAATTTGTATTATCGCCCATCAGATCGATCAAAGACATTGGTTCATCGAGACACCTCTACGCATGAAATATTGCATAACATCCTCTCGAATGGTTTGATTCAAGTGGTGGATGAATTATTCCAGATGATTGAGGAATTTCCACAACAGCCCGCGCTTTTATTTTATTAACAACCCACCAATCGGCTCTATCGCATCTCAAGCTAGGATATGGACAATACGCCAAGGAAAGCTGCTTCGTTGAGCCAAAACAAAAGGTTCATACTTGTTAAATCTACGTCGGTGGTTTACCTCTACAATGTTATATTTAGGATGAACCCTTGTCCCGATATTCAGTGTTGGATCAAACCATTCACACTTGAACAATACTGTTCGCTTGATTGGCCAACCAGGATATTCCAACTCTACAACTTCCTGAAGCTGACCATAGTAGTCATTCTCATGATGATCACTATAGTTAGACCCTTTGATGCAGATGCCACTATTCATTGTGCCTCTTCTGGTTCCATGTCCCATCGAGTGGAATTTATATCCATTTACAAAATACTCTGGATATGTTCTTACAGTTCTCAAAGGTCGTTTAGCAAGATCCTTGAGTTGTGTGTTCATGATATTATTTGAAGGATTGTCACCTATATAAAAACATAGTGAATATGGTTAATATAAGTATGGTATATATATATATATATATATATATATATGAAGAGTAATTTTTAAGTGGTACTACCATTACTTACATATGTATTGAACCAAGAGGCACCTTTCTAGTGCATCTATTTCTGCATCGCTTATGTCCACTCGACTTTGCATAACTCCACGCATAAATCCTTATAAGCCAAATAATTTCATATAGTCATATTATGGATAACTACATAAAAAAAAAAAATGCAAAAGTTGATTAGTTACACACATCATCTAATCAACAAGGAATACTTACTTATTATATGGATCCACTTCTGAGCAATTGTTGACCAGACCAAAACACATGTACAAATTTATGACGTTATTACCAAGGACTATTATCTAATCCCCGGCAACGACGCCATAAAACTTGTTGACACGACTAAAACACATGTACAAACCACCAATCTCTTAGAGTAAATCATCATTTTTATTTTAAAGTTGGTTTTAGTCTGATATTCTGCAAGTGCACAGGTCGACAAGTAATAAAATGGATTTAAGTCCAGATATCGATCCCACAGAGATCTCAAGAATTTTAAATCAACTACCCCGACTACTCAATTTCCATACTATTTGGACCACAAAATGATAATAGGGTCCAGCAATGAGGTGCTGGAACAATTAAACGAACAAAGGGAAAAAAACTGAACTACCCAACATACTAAAAGAATAAGAATAAAGAATAATGAATTTCTAATAAAAGAACTCGACATCAATAGCTATCCTCGAAGACACATTAATAGAAACAGCTATAGTGAACTATCAATTCCCGTAGTTACTCCTAATAAAATTTCGATTAACCTGGCCAAAATCGCCCAAGGCTTTGTATTGGGTACCGGATCTCTCCATACTCCACATTTCATTATCTAATTTATGACCCGATTCTCTCGAATACAAGGAATTAGATAACTACTTTTAAAGAGTGGACTTCCTTAACTGCATTTTTCTTTGCAATACTTCATACCCATTTTATGGACTCCAGAACCTAGCTCCTGCTATCGGGTCACAAGGATATACAACTTCCGTGATTGCCCTCCTCTAAATTAGAATAGATCGACCTTCCTCGATTAGATCTCAGCCTAACACGGATTGGCTTCACCATCCGAATTGAGGTGAACCCTTCGCTTGTCTGGGGCCAGATAACCTATCTCAACTCGCTCTGGATTTCAAGTGAGAGAAGAGGATTTATCTAAGTGAACTTACAAAGCTCAAAGGATCCCTAATAAGGTGTTAATATACCTTCAAAGAAATGTACATTACTCTCGTGAATGTCTTCCCCGTGTCACCCGTGAGGACCTCCTTGAAATCGCAGCAATGACGCAATTTTAACGTATAAGAAACCGATATTCTATCCCTAGAAAATAAACTCAAAACTTAAGTAAATTTATTAACCGAAATAAGTCGACAAAGACTACGTAAAAGATAAATTCACTATAACGCTCACTTAATGGAAGCCGGATTCTCAATTACCGAATTACACGATACAAAGATTCGATCATAAGAATGACCGGAACTGAAACCTAAACAATCGACCTGTGTAAATTTTGCCTAAACTTCAAATATTTCAGCAAAGAATTTGAAAAATTAAATGAATTCGTGATTCACTCTTCCGCTCAAACGATAACATCCAGATTCAGGAAATACAACAAAAAAATTAAAAATACGAGAGCATGATCTGCTCTCAAACGACGGAAATGAAAAATTAAGAAATTTAAAAGAAAAGAAAAAAATAAAGAAAGGAAATGGAGCTGGGGCCTATCCACCTTCCGCCTGCGGGCCGCTAAGTCGCTTAATGAGCCGGATATCGCTAGATGGATAGGTTTTCCAGCTGGGCCCTTAATCCCAATATCACCGTGGATTTCGCAGCAGCCAGCCCAAGTTATTGCTCGTTGCGACTTCGCCTCTTGTCGCGTGGACATCATCGATGTCGGCGACTCGATCCCATGTCGAGGACCTCAAATTTTACTTCTACGAGCCTGATGAAGTCATTCTGTGTCGCGACATCACCATCTTGTCGCGACATCTTCTCACGCCTTGGCAGTGTTTCGACAGTTCTTGATGTCGACGCCGATATTCTTGTCGCTAATTCTACCAAATTATCTCGTGAGTTCTAATCGTTTTTTGATGTCGCGACATCGATCTCTTGTCGCGACATCATCTAAAAGAACCGTAGGCTTCAAACTAGTCGTCATTCGCGTTGTCGTGGACATCAATATCATGTTGCGACATGAGCTTAAGGTCGCGATCATTGATCTGTCGTCTTATGTCGCGACTCGAAATATTGGCCGCGGACTCCTCACTTCATGAAACTCACCCTTCAACTGAAAGGTGTCTTGTGGCGTCGCGACTTTGATCTCATGCCTTACATCACCTTGTGGCTTACGCCTTCTTCTTGATGGTTCTTGATGTCGCGGACTTCACTTCTTGTCGTGATTATCATCAATGTCGCGACATCAATCTCACGTCAGCGACATCAACTTAAGTTCGGCAGCCTTCATCGCACCCGTATTCTCATAGCTTAAAGGTGTTTTTGTTGTCGCGACTTTATCCTAGTCACGATCGAACCTGTCGATTTCGGGACGCTGGTCGCGATCGCCGCTCTCTTTAGCCCCGACAATTCTTCACCGCTGATCCGTACTTACCGTCGCTGACCGCATCACCTTCTTCAATTCTCGTGTCGCCAATTCTCGCACTTGACTGCAAACCCCAAACTCGCATCAATGAATCGCCCAATTCTTTTCATTTCGCTCCGCCATTCGACCGCACCTTCCTCCACTTATTTCTCGCATTTTTCTAACGTGATTTTCTTCTTTCTTGCTTCTTTCCCCGCTAATGACAAATCGCTAGTTTCTTCATAATTCTGTATATCAATTATTCAATTTTATTTGAAAATCAAACAGAAAAATGGACTAAAAAGAGATGACTTTTAAGCTCATCAGCAATTCAACATTATATAGGCGTGTGCAGCATGAAACTCTTCCAATGATAGTTGCCTCGATGTGGCTCTGGCCCAAATGCTCGTCTGTGATACATTTTGAAAATAGACAATGTCTCCTCGCTTTTCCTCCCACCTCTTCCACAAACATCATTATTTCGCACTCCTTCGTGCCTTGTGTGTACATGCTCCTCAAAATAAGATGAACAAATAATGAAGCTTCTTCAACTAAATAGGCATTGCATATTGAACCTTCAACACGTGCCTTATTTTTCACATTATTTTTTAGCATTTAAGGTACCTACATTATAGGTCTTGATTGGTCATTTGCATAAGTGAAAAGTAAGTAATCATAGTAACAAAGAATTACCTTTCAAAAGGATACATCCACTGATATTGCACTGGCCCAGCAAGTCGCGCTTCATGAGGCAAGTGTACGGGCAAATGCTCCATCGAAATAAAGAAGCTGAGGGAATACGCGCCAAGCTTACACAGACAACCGGGACTTTCCTCTAGTGGAGCCATGTCATCATTTTTGATAATTGTAGAAGTTAGATCCTTGAAAAACATGCTCAACTCTGTTAGTGCCTTCCACACATTCTGTGGCAACAATTCACGGAAGGTGCTTCGTCCTGATTAGTATCCCTAATTCTATTCCCAAGCGTAGGAATTATAGTCGTCTAGCATTGTAATACTGTGGAATCCATGTGTCATCTCCATGTAGTGGAGTGGTCTGATTCGGTTGATCAATAGGAGCTATTCTCCACTAAAAGTATGGTTTAAAGAAAACTGTAATGTTGTGTTGTTTGATTGAATGGTTGATCAAGGTTTGAATATTTTAAAATAGAAAGACAATTGCCGGGATTTTGTGGTTCCACTCACTTTGATCAGGTAAGTCCCACCCTTATTTTATAAACTCATCTAGGAACCATTGATGTTCCGGCCGTCGATGGAGGATTTATCTTTGAATGCCTTGGAAAAAATAAAGATGATCAAGAAATACTAAACACTTGTTCTCAATTAAAATCGAACTCCTAGCTGGTATTATCACAGACAACGCGGTAAATCGAAATATCTCGTTAACACGTTTGTCAAGAATTTGCCCAACTAATAGTTTAAAACCTTCTACACAAGTGATCATTACACAATCCGCTTAAAATCAATAGAGGAATCGAGGACTTTACCTTGATCGGGTGAGTTTCTCCGTATGATCCCAAAGCAGTAGGGGTCAGGAACCCATAAAATTTATATGAAATTACTGTGTTGAAGAACAATTAATCATAAAACAGATCTTGAAGAAATCAAAATTAACTTGTAAAACTCGAGAATGAGAATATATACTAAGATTTAAAGTAGAACAAATATTTGTGTCGAAAGATTGTAAACTCTCTAACCGAAACTTCTAAAAAGAAAGGAAATCTGAAACTGGATCTGGGCTAAAGTACCACTCGAGAAGATGGAGAAAAACTATTATTACTTAAAACCCTAGAATTGAAGAACTAAAAAGAAAACCAAAAAAACTTCCTAGAGAAAAAGAAGATGCCTAAAATACTTGTATCCTCTCCTTTTATAGTCCCTTCCAAAGTGATCCTCCCATTTTGGTTTGCTTCCGAGAGTACACCCTCGCATGGAGTGAATTCGACAATTCCCGCAGCTTCATAAACCCACCTAGACTTTAAGTCCCACCTAGGAGCTGCTCTTCCGGCCACTTTTCCAGCAAGTGCTACCGGTAGGACTTTAAGTCCCACCGTAGACTTGTCCACCGCGCTTTTCAAATAGGTTCCACCGGTAGGACTTGAAGTCCTACCGTGTGGACTTGTCCTCCTAAGGCTTCCTTTGCTTCGCTGGGTTCCCGAGACTCGCTAATTGCTCACCCACATCTACATTGCTTCATATTAGCTTCCCGAGCTTACATCCTCAGGCACTTACGCTTTTAAACCTAAAAGACCCCGTACAAGTCCCAAAACAATGTAAGAGATAAGAAGTACTGCTCTTATGCCAAATGTATACATCAGGGTTTAAATGTGTCTTCGATTCTCTTATAATTATCACTCAAATGTGTATTCATCACACTCCCACCGTGATCTTGCTAGTCCCTAGCAAGATTTGTAATGAAACTACCCACTAGGTATGAACCTAAACAAAGCGCCTGTGATAATATAGCTTTGCAAAAATCAAAACAACACTTATGGAATAAAGTACTTCACCCACGTCGTACACACCCAAGATGACTCAATCGCTTCAACCACATTCTTACACAATGAGTATTATAACATGCAAACACAAAATTCGATTAGGGACTGTGGATGTAAGAAGTGCAAAATAGTCATGCTTGCAATGAACTGTAATGATCAAAATTAAGTACACAATCATATAGCATAAAACATGTAACCATCATGCATAGAGTCTAAAGGAACAGAAAACACAAGTCGAATCAAAGAGGTCTTAAATACTTGTAATGACCACGGGTTTAATGAAAGAAAAGGGAAAATCAAAACGGTGTTGGCATGACATGGCTAGTGTCTACTACCCGACTGCCAACACCACCCTAGTACCCAGTGCGCCTATGCAAGGTCATCCTCATCCTCACGTAGGAGAATGCGCCCTCACCCCACGCAAATGCCTAACTCTCTCGACTTCCCTCCAACCGAGGTAAAGATCCGCTATCGCTGGCTCACCATGGAAGATGTGGCCTCGGGTCGCAAGACGGTCGGTCCACCGCTTCGTTTCCCAAGGATACACTTGAACCACCCTGATCCCTCCGCCTCCATCCTCTTCAAAGGCGATGCTCATAGTGCCGGAACCGTGGAAGAAGTGGTCCCAAGAGGAGGGGCCGGGAGGCACCGGGGGCCGCGGCCTAGCAGAGGCCGCCCGCCTTCGCCAAGGTCTTAGTCGCACCGCTCCGCGAGGTACCACTCTCTTTGACTGCTCCCTCATCCCCGCTTCTTCTACAATGCTAGTCACAAGTGAGGGGAAACTAATAATTCCGTTTGAACGCGACATCGTAAAACTCTCTCATCGCACCAAATGACTATTAGTGCATAATCAATAAGCTTTCCACCATAACCTCGTATAGCAACCGAACTGCTCTGACTGAAGCTTTTCACAACCATTCTACCAAACACGATTGTGATGATCTTGTTCATCGCATGCATTCGGCTTTAACTTTCCAGAATAAATTCTCATTCCCATAAATCCATTCATAGTACAGGATGGTGCACATAGCCTCGTGAAAAGTCAAGACCAAACTAGTAATGGCCCTGAGTGGATATGGCCGGTCTGAAGCGTCAGGACGAACATACTGCAAGGCATGTGCTATCGAGTCAGGAGTGACACGAAGCTGCTTCCCCATCACTGAGGTTTCCAACATGAGTCGAATTCACGATCTTCCTTCAAATTAGAATAGAATTCTCGAACTATTGAAGGCAAGTACCCTCTATCTCCTGAATGCACAAAGTGCATATTTTGCTCCTGTATAATTACCCTGATGGGGTGAGTATATAAAAATGTTTCCAGATTGACGCCCCTCTCACATCGAAAACCTCTATTTTCCATTAACTGAACCCATTTCTCGTGCTCACCCTCGGAGTCTTCGGCAAACATAGCCTCTATCTCATCGACACTTTATAAATCCTCACTTTCAAGATGATATAGCCTCGCTTTCCTTTCTTTTCACTCCGGCCGGGTACTCCGGCTTTCTCTTTCACCGCCTCGTTCCATAGAAGAACTCGATGCCTTCCCCTTTCCTGTATTCTTCGAACGTGCCATGGAGATGGCAATGATAGCAATGACGGCCCAGATGGCCCAGAAATAAATAACCATATCCCAGTACCCTGTCTCGAGTAACACTGGGCTGGCCCTGTGTGCATCGTAGCGCCCGCCCATTTGGACAAAGACAAAATTTCTAACCAACAATCGCAGAATAAACAACAAAATCCATCCAAAGAAGTCCATATCTAACTGAGAGAAGAGCAACAATGCTAGTGGAGAATGGTAAAGCTTACCCCGTGCGAATACTGACTGCAAGTAATCAATCTGGAACTTGGACCCGGGACCCCAAGTGCAGAAATCCGGGGCTGTCGTGCTTGTAAGAGGAACAAGTAGCTAGGGCACAACTCAGGACTAATATAAATCAATGGAAAATGAAGAGGCAACCCATTTTTGGTTACAAAGACCCTTCTGCCCACTTTCCGCCCGATCCTACCGGGTGGACTAAGTCCGACCTGCAGGACTCGCATCGTCACTTTGCTAAGTCCTACTGTAGACTGCAAGTCCGACCGGTAGGACTTCACATCGGTTATTTTTTTCTTTTTCTTTTTTGAATATATATATATAAATGAATATATGTATATTTTCCACTTTTGGAATGGTGGTGCAATGATAATCTTGACTTGTCTAACCGCTCTTTCATCCGTGTTTTTCTCTCGCATGTTTACTTTCTCTTGTTCAAATTCCACAACCGATCGTATTTGTAAGCCTTAAGATCGTGATTCATTCGATGTCTTCAAACTCTCCATGAAAATCAATGGCTGCTCCATGAACTGGATTCCTAAGGTTCGAATCAACTTGACAACTTAAAGCTCAAAATGGGTGCAAGGGTTGAGACACTACAAATCCACGGGTATGCACATAAATGATGGCCTCTAATCATTTTCCACTTATGCAAGGTGTTCCGTAAAGACTATAATGCATGAGATTAACATGACCAATCTAAATTGATGCACAATGGGAAACAATCACGTGCAAGATTGTGAAATTTGGCCATAAGTCCGTGGTAATGGGTTAGAAGTAAAACGTAGAATGCAAGGGAAACAAGCCACGTAAGAATATAAGTCACAGTGTGTTTGTTAAGATGCACATGCAGACGATGGAGAGTATATGAGATCAAGTGGGTAATGTGACAGTATAGGTAAAACATAATATCAAAAAGGCAATTCTTGAAAATTTGACCTTAATCGAACATACAACGAAGATAGTTATCCAACCAAAGGTACACCTACCCCCACAACAGAGACAAGCATCAGTTCCCAATGCATCAACTAAGGTACCCCCACAACAAGATTGGAGGACTCATAGAAACAAGAGCCCCTTAATTTTATCCTAATTTTTTTATATGTGATGGAAAAGAAAAGGAAATAACGCAAATGAAGTAAAAATAATAAAACAAAAAGCAAGAACAAAACAAAAGCAAAACTATTTACAACAATTTGAGAGTGATATTTGAAGGAGAGTTTGCAGAGCGTGGTCTACCAAATCTTCATCAGGCTCTTGAGGATTGAAACGTTCAAGGAACGGTTTGAGGCGTTGGCCATTCACCTTGGAAGGAGGTCCATTGTCCGGATTTTCACTCCCCACCGCCCATATGGATAGACCACCTTAACAATGAAAGGGCTACCCATTTGTGGAGTTTTCCAGAAATGATGTAATCTGAACCTGCATGTACACTTTCGATTGGGTTCCTAAAAGATTTCTCGGGTACCGGATTTGTCGAATGACTTGAGCCGCTTCCTTGTAAATTCCGAGTCACACGACTTCCGCAACTCTTCAAGTTCATTTAATCGCACAAACGCTGCTTACCCGCTGGTTAGACCAGAAAGTTAAAAGTTCGACAGCCCAATAAGCCCAAGAGTTCCATCTCTACCGCAAATGGCAAGTTTTTGCCATAAATCAGCCCATGTGAGACATACCAAGGATGCTTTAAAAGGAAGACTAAGACAATCTATTAAAGCATCTGGCAAGACTTGAGGATCAATCTTTCGATCTCTAGGCAACCGCCTTTCTAAAATGTGTTTTATCCCTATCAAGCAACCCACCGACCATTGGTCTGTGCGGTAAGTCAGGATACTTTGGCTGGGGTGACTCATATTTTTAGTGTATTTAAAAGATCTATTTGCAAAAGTGGAGTCCACCATCACTAATAATCGCTCCTGAGGCGCTCCAAAACGAGAAAAAAATATGTTCCTTTATAAAATTTCAAAACAACCTACGGTCATTGGTTCTCTGAACCGCCTCAACCACTAGATACATAGTCACCAGACAATAAATGTAGATAGCTACAAAGAAGGGGGAAAAGGTCCCATGAAGTCAATACCTCAATGGCCAAATATTTCAATGATTGTATCAGTAAAGAGGTATCATATTTCGCTTTAGACCCCTCCTAATCGTCGGACGGGAGGCATGCTTTCTCACTAAATCAAAAAACAATCTTTAAATAGAGGGGCTAATAAAACCCAAATTTTGCAAAATCTTGTCTCATTGCATGAGAAATTGTCCTCCCGTAAGTTTTGCATCGGTAAAATTAGAATTTGCATCAGTCATCATTCCTAAGCATACATCTTCTGGGCTTATTTGATCCGGATGTGATTTAAATAGATATGGATCATCAAAATGTATTTTTAATATCCTGGCTAAAAATTTCTTTCTCTCATTAGAAGTCCATCACTGAATTTGGCCACACTAGGTAATTCACTATGTCAACAGAACAATGTGTAATGTACAAGAGTTAAAAATGTCAGCTTCATCGTGAAAGCTATCACCTATGGGTATGCCATGGATTTGACTGAACTAATCGAGATGTACCGCGACCACGCTTCAACCCTCCCTTTTATCTTTGATGGTCGTTGAATTCGACAGAGTAAAATCCACCCAGTCAACTCCGTTTCGTGATCCCGCTTAGAGAGCAAGCAAGTATTTTAAATGTTGATCCAAAGACACGCCAGGAGCCAAATAATATATGACCTCGAATTTTTCTGTGAGCAAAGACAACTCATGAAACCTTTTCGTGGTCAGATAGTCGCTCGCCTAGCTCCAGTGTCCCAGCTATATAGTAAATGACAAAAGCCTTTGTCTCTCCCTTTGTCCTAACACAAATTTATGGTATAATCGCTTAGCATCGCATATGATCTCAAATGGAGGTCCTACTAGAGACCGCATGATCGGGGGTGATACTAGCATGGTTTTCTGAAGCTTAGCAAAAGCAAGGTCACAAGCTTCATGACCATGTGAAAGGGACATTCTTTAGCAAGTAAAGTACATAAGGGCCTAAGCATAAGAATAAAATCTTTTATAAACTCTTTCGATAAAACCAAGATGGCCTAAAATGACCTTATGTCTCGTCACACTTAGAGAGGAAGGTTGAAATTAGTTCAACTTGGCCTTATCAACTTCGATTCCATCCTTGACACAATGGCTCTAAAATAATTCCTCGTGGTTACCATGAAGTGACATTTCTCCCAATTTAATACAAGATTTTTTCTCTTGACACTTCTAAAACCTTACGTAGGTTCTCTAAACAAATTTCAAATGAGTCACCAAAACTGAGAAATCATCCATGAAAATCTCCCAATATGATTTCTATCATGTCACAAATACCCCATCATACACCGTTGAAAGTTCGTGCATTGCACAATCCTAAAAGGCATTTTCCTAAAGCGCGAAGGTACCAAAAGGGCAAGTAAATGTAGTTTTTTCCCCGATCTTCTAAAGCTATCTCAATTTGATTGCACTTCGAGTACCTATCAAGAAAATAATAAAATTCATGCCCCGCAACTCGCCTAACATCCGATCCACAAATGGAAGATAAAATGGTCTTTCCTAAGATCGCATTAAGTTTCCTAGTCTATGCACACCCTCCATCCCGAGGTGACACGAGTAGAATAAGCTCATTATTCTATCAAGTAACCATCGCGGATTCTCACTTCAGAACCACCAGGTCGACTTAACCCAATTTTACTATCTCGCACAGGCAAATAACCCGACATCCAAGTTTTAAAACCCCTCCTTCTTCACCACTTTTCATTATCGGGTTCAATCGCCTTCTCGTGGTCAGCTGTAAGGTTTAACATCCCTTTCTAAGTGAATTTTATGTGCATCAAGGGACTAATTTCTTAATATCTCGTAATCGTCTAACCTAAAGCAAAGCCTCCCGTGGGTTTTCAATATTTCCAAAAGTCAGTTTCGAGTCACGTCTGGCCAAGAAGATATGATTATCGAAAAGTGTCCCCGTCCCTAAGAATGCATATTTAAGATGTGTCAGAAGGTTTTAGCTCTAGCTTAGGTGGTTTCTCCGAAGCAACAGCCCATCCTCACTGGCAAGAAGGTTCAAATTTAGGTACCCACCTATTAACTTCAAAATACATCTTTATGCTCAATTATAGAGTGGAGAAATTTGACCTGAAGTGGTCACTCTCATCCCACTTAATGACTGCATATTGACTTAAGAGGATCATCATGTGAGACATTATCCGTGCATTTTGCACCACCTGAGTCAACCATGTTAATTTCACCAATATCTTCTTCATCTCCCATTCCTTTGAGTACATTGAAAATATTCAGATTAACAGTCATGTTCCCAAATGAAAGTGTCATTAGGCCTCCCCTACAATGTATGATGGCATTAGCAATTGCCAAGAATGGTCGACCAAGAATTACTGGGAACTGAGTTCCTCGTTCACTAATGGCTGAGTGCCAAGTAATTCACAAAATCTGATTGTGAAGTAAAATTGTCCACTGACCAAGACATCCTTCACTGCCCTCTAGGAATTTTGACAATTACTTCTGCCACCAATTGGAGGGTGATATTGGTTGGCTCTAATTCTCCTAACCCTAGGTCCACATATACTGAGTAAGGCAACAGATTAACACTTGCCCCTAAGTCCACTAAAGCATGCCCCAACTTTGAATTTCCAACTACTATAGAAATAGTAGGACTACCTGGGTCTTTGTATTTCAAAGTTGTTCAATTAGGGATGTAGATTGTTCAATATGAATGCCTCCTCATTGACACCTAGTTTCCTTTTACCGTGCACAAATCCTTCGTAAATTTAGCATAAGGGATGTGGGATTTGCTTAATGGCATCTAACAAGGAATGTTCAGCCACCGCTGAACAACTCATAAATTTCAAGATGGTTTACTTTCTTTCTGGGTGCTCTAGCCTATGAGGGTATGGAGCCGAGGGATATGGTTAGACCTTGGCCTCCTCTCGCTGCTTATCTTGTCATTTCAGAGGCGGGACACGAGGTGCCTGATTTTTCATCCTCTAACTAATTCACTATGAGACTCTTGTGATGGTTCCTTGGTTGGAATAGTTTTGTCGACCACCTTACCAATTCCGAAGGTAGTGGACCGCCATAATGCTCAAAGGTACCTCATCGAACCCAAACTACCCACAATCAAGCTGACCTCAGGTTTCGATGGTCAGGATGGAAGTTTCCTTTTTCTTGTTGAAGGTTACCTATAGATGAGGTTAACTTTGGTTATCCGGGATCTCACATCATTCGGGAAAGCCGAATTCGTGGTTTGTAGTTTGTCAGGGCTCAGACAATCATGACTACGCCCTCCGCACTTCTTACGAGGTCGGGTAAGGCCGTGAGTTTTCGATTCCTTGGTTCCTGCGGGATGACGACCTTGATTGGAATTTCCTTGAATCCTCGGGGGGGCCTTGATTCAAACGTGGAGGAATGGAATTTAAAAACTTTGTTTGGATAGTGAGGGCCTTGGTCAAGCTTAAGGGTGTTAGGTGGTCCTCCTCATTTCTCCAAATTTAAATTAGGATGCTTACCCCAACTGTAGATTTGTGTTTCGAGTACGGGAGTCAAGGTTTTTGTGCTGGCGAAGGCCAGTTGCTCAATTTGAATGGCCCTTAACTTGAGGAAGATTTCAGGCGCTTAATGGTCGAAAGTGTGTAGGATCATCGCATATAATACATGGCTCCTCCACTCAGTCTTGTCGGGATCGAGGGTAATCAGGCACACCTGAGCCACCTCTGCTCACTCTCTCTTCATCTCTATGGCCCTAATTTCCTCATTCAAATTGGCAACCTTGGCCTCGCAACTCATCATCTCTCTTAGGTGGTGGATTCCACCTTTCACCAAAGAAAAGGCGCACTTTAAGCAGTTGTCTAAAGAAGTGTTTGTTTCCCAAGTTCGAAATGCCTCGCTATAGTGTCAAAAAGTCGAATTCGCTCGGGCACTCTTTCATAAAATTCTCCCGCACACATCATTTGATGTAATCGCTTATTACCCAGAGATAACTTCTGATGAAAGTATGCACAAATTTGTCCAACATCCAACCCATGATGAGGGATAGCATGAGGAGATCCTTATATCTTTCCCATACCGCAAAGGGTTCACCCGGCTTTAGAAAAGTTCGAATCAAGCCGTGACGAGGGCATTAGTACGGTATGGTGAGGGAAAACTATCGAGGAATTCATTCCGCATGCTCTTCTCCTACCGCAAAGATCAAATTAGGTAAAGGGAATGAACCAGATTTTGGCTTTCTCCCTTAAAGAAAAAGGAAATAAAGAATTTTCAAACAGATAATGCAGAGGAACCCGTGGAGATAATGCACCGCAGACATCCTCAAAATCCTCATGAATGAGTAAGGATTCTCGATTCAAACTTTGCAAATGGTGTAGAAGACGGATCATTTCCGACTTCATCGTGAATTGGTTGGCCTCACGTAGCTGCGAATACAAGAATTTCGTGGTGGTCCTCTGAGGCTGCGCACTTCGAAGGGTTCTTTCTACATCAGCAAAGGAGCAGGAGGAACCTATATTGATTTTGGCCGGTTACCATTTCCTCCTCCTAGCACCGGGTTTATCGAGCGCAGCATTGCCCCCATGTTGTGGAGGCTCATAGAGTCCTTGGTCGATTCTCGTGGATTATCCATTGAGGTAAAATGTTATCTCTGAGACATCAGTTTATAAACGGGTTTCTCAAGGTCTCTCTAGGGATACAATCAATTAATCTGTTTCTCGCTATGAGCCCAGACGACATGCACTATACGCACTGGGCCCAAGAAACACTTTACCGAGATTTCAACAAAAAACAAACAAAATAAAAAAGAAAATGGAGAACGTGACGTGATTTGCAGGTAATGCAATTGCAAATTCACTTCTAAATTTCTCTCAAATCAACTTGGTTAATCGCTACACTTCGTTAACGGCGCCTAAAAATGCTTCGGCCCCGATTAAAAGATCCCTACCCTCCGTCCCTAAGCTGCATGAATTCAGAAGGTCGCCTATATTGTAATACCGTGGGAATCCACAAAAAGTCATCTCACAGGAGTGGTCCGATTCGCTTGATCATCAGGAGCTATTCTCCACTAAAAGTATGGTTTAAAGAAAACTAATGCTAAGGCTGTTTGATCAACGTTGATCGGGTTTGAATATTTTAAATAGAAAGACAATTGCTGGGATTTTTAGGTTCCAATTCACTTTGATCAAAGTCCTAATTTTTTTATAAACTCATCTAGGAACCATTGATAAACGGTCGTCGATGGAGGATTTATCTTTGAATGCCTTTGGAAAATAAAGATGATCAAGAAATACTAAACACTTGTTCTCAATTAAAACGAACCCTTAGTTGGCATTAAGACTGCCACCAACGCGGTACCGAAATATCTCAACACGTTGTCAAGAATTTCCGCTTCAACTAATAGTTTCTAAAACTTTCTACACAAGTGATCAATATTACACAATCCGCTTAAAATCAATAGAGGAATTGAGTGGACTTTACCTTGATCGCGAGTTTCCCGCATGATCCCGTGCCAGCAGGGTTTAGAACTCCATAAGAATTCTATATGAATGATTAAAGTTGAAGAACAATTAATCATAAAAATGGATTCAAGAAATCAAATTAACTTGTAAACCGAACGAGGAATATATAATACGAAGATTTAAAGTAGAACAAAATATTTGTGCTTAAAGATTGCAAACTCTAAACTAAACTTCTAAAAAGAAAGGAATCAAATCGATCTACAAAGTACCACTCGAGAAGATGGAGAAAACTATTATTACTTAAAACCCTAGAATTGAAGAACTAAAAGAAAAACCAAAAAAACTTCCTGTAGAAAAGAAGATGCCTAAAATACTCAGATCCTCTCCTTTATAGTCCCTTCCAAAGTGATCCTCCCATTTTGCTTGCTTCCGAGAGTGCCCCCTCGCGCATGGAGAATTCGACACCCCAGCTTCATAGTCCTACCCAGAGACTTAAGTCCCACGTAGGAGTTGCTCACCCGCCACTTTTCCAAAGAGCGCTACCTAAGAGGACTTGTCCCACCTAGATTTGTCCACCGCCGCAAGAAGTTCCCACCCCAGAGGGATTGAAGTCCTACCCAGAGGGACTTAAAGTCCTACCGTAGACTTAGAAAGTCCTACCCAGAGGACTCATTCCTGCTTTCTCTTTCGCTTCGCCGGGGTTCTTTCGAGACTTCGCCAATTGCTCACCCACATCTACATTGCTTCATATTAGCTTCTCGAAGCATATCCTTGTGCAATTTACGCTTTTAAACCTAAAAAGACTCGCACAAGTCCGAAACACGTAAGAGATTAGAAGTACCTGTTCTTATGCCAAATGTGAGTACATTGTGGTTTAAATGTGTTCGATTCTCTTATAATTATCACTCAAATGTGTATTCATCAGAAGGCAATTGGCAACAACCTCTGATTGAAAACATGACAATCATGGCTCTTCATCCCAAACAACTTCAGCTTTTGCATGTCCACACATCGAGCCAAATTTGATGCATATCCATCTGGGTATCTTAGATTTTTAACCCATTCACATAACACCTGTTTTCCGATCTTATCAAGCGTGTAGCAAGCTTTAGGGTACTTGGTCATTCCCTCTGCTTTCTCCAACTCCGGGCGTCGACAGTACTCATTCAACTCTTGTCTAGACTTAGAGGTGTCTTTAGTTTTACCCGGCACATTCATAACCGTGTTAAACACGTTATCAAAGACATTTTTCTCAATGTGCATGACATCTAAGTTATGTCGAATGAGTAGCGTGCTCCAATATGGCAAATCCTAAAATATGCTCCTCTTCTTCCATCCAGCTTTACATATCGATCATTAATATCGAGGCTCCAACTTCAGTTACCTTTTCAATCCAAGGTTAGTAATTAGTGTACTCTCGTTTCCACTCAATATAGGAGGTGTCGTGGCTGTTACCATCATATTTTTACGAAAAGCATATCTATTCCTTCGAAATATGTGGTCTGTAGGTAAAAACTTACGATGGGTATCAAACCAAGATTGCTTTCCACTCTTTGAAAGTGTGAATGCCTCTGAGTGACCCATGCAATACTGGACATGCCAACTCCACCAACCGTGGCTCCAATCTCTAATAACACTGTACGACCATGGAAGTCACCGACATATTCACATTAATGCCGCTCTTAACCTGGAAATTTTGTTTCGCTGAATGTCATATGCTAAAATTCCAACATCCCATAACTCTTTAACTCAACTATAAGTGGTCGCAGAAAACATCTAGCTTCGTTTTGATTCAAGACCTTAAGACTAGTACGCTTAGGAAACATGGATGTCTCTTTCATACACAACCATGACAAATTATAAAACCATTAAAATCACCGCCATGATGAATATTGTCATTCCGATCGCCTAAAATGGTTGGAACCCATCAAGACACGTTCCTAAATTTCACATTTCATTCTCAACCGGCAAAACTGGGGGTAATTGTGATTGAAATGCTTCCAAGCAATGGAACCGTATACGCATTTCTCCTTCACAACCTCGTGGCTCTCGTATGCCACCTCATATCATTAGCTGTGAGCTCTTCGAAGCATACAACCTTAGTAGTCGAGGAGACAAAGGAAAGTAGTACATTTTCAGAAAAAGGCATTTGTTTTCTTCTGTATTTGTTTCTGCTCGAGTCGGTCTCTTGTATCGCTGATGGCCACAAATCTTTACAAAATCAGGAGATCATTGTCTTCTCCCCAAAAACAACATACAACCATTGTTACAACAATGGATCTTCTCTCAACTTGTAAGCCTAAACTCACCAACCTAAGAAGGCCGTAAAGTTCTCGGGCCACGCGATTCCTCATCCGTACAACCTCCTTTATCAATCGAGCACATCATCAAACCCTTTGAGACATGCAGGTTCGCCTTCAAATTCAACATTCTAGCAACCAATGATAGCTGCGAATGTCTTTAGCAACCGGGCCATAATTCTTTATTCACAGCACTTAGCATGTCAAAAATTCACAGGCTTCGATCGAGGTTCATCCGATATTTCATTAGATTGAAATCAGCCCGGCCAAGTGATCCATAACCATACTATATGCATTGAATTGACTTTTATTGTCACATCACCAGAATTTTGAATTGAATCAAGGTTCCATTTCCTCTGCCTTGCCCAAACATAATACTCGAGAGGGAATCACTGAAAATACACTAAAATTTTTATAATAAAATTTTAGTATATTCCGGGGCATAAAGAAGCCAACTCAGTATTTTTATGAATTTTTTTAATATTGACTGATGATTGTCGAATCCAAGAATGAACCCATGAAAAAGAGAAAATATAGAAATTGTAAATGTAATCATATCAATTGTAAATAAGTTTATAGTTCAAGTGATATTAGAGAAATAAATGGGAGTAAAAGGAAAAAATCATGAAATGACATGTGGTGCATGTAGGAAAGAGGGAGGAAGCTTCCTCCTTTTAAAAATAATGACAAGAGTGATCCATAAGAAAGAAAATGTAGAAAAGGAAAGTTAGAGAGAGGCTCCACCTCTCTCTCTGGGGATTTTCTCCGACGATCGGACCATAGGTCTCCGCGGGCACGAAGGAAGTCCTTCCAGTGACAAGAGCCACAAGTAGAGACCTGAACCGGACTTTCACAAACTCCATGAGGTAGGTCTTCTCCTACTTGGTCTTCTTCTACCCTAAGGATTGTTGGGTAGTTATCTGGCCTTAGGGAAAGTTTGGTTGCATTTTAAAACCATGGGAAGGCCACATTGTGGTAGCGCGCAGCCAAATTAACCTTAGAGCTGATTTTTGGGTACGGCGAAGGGATTTGGTAGTGTGTCCTTCTAGTAAATTGTAGCCACATCAATTAACTTGATGTTAGGGCTTTTGAATTTTTCAATTTGGACCTCAGACTCAAGTTATAGTCCTTACCGAGGTCAGCCCATCTAAATCTGGTCTGGTCAGTTTGTCCAGTTCGGGTCAACTAGCTGTACCTTAGAACGGGTTTCCTGGACCATAATAAAGCGATTCTAAGGTAAGTCCTTCAGGAAATTGCATCCATCAATGAACTTGATGTTAGGCTTTGAATTTCTAATTGGACTTCTGTAGACCAAGTTATGGCCTTTTACTCGAACGCCAAATGGGTCGTAGCTGTCACAATCCGAGGTCGCCAAACAGTTGGTCGCCAAACGTTGTCATCGCAACAAGTTGGTCGCTAAACAAAGGGTCGCCAAACCGAGGTCGCCAACAAAGGGTCGCCAAACAAGGTCGCAAACAAAGGTCGCAAAACGCTGGTCGCCCAACAAAGGGTCGCTAAACGCTGGTCGCCCAACGCCGCCGCCGTCACCGCCATCAAATGTTGCTCGCCATTCGCGCCACCGCTGTGCTGGGACTATATGACCTCCAACTTAAGGTCATATCTCCTTCGCTTGAACTCCGATGGTGTTCTCGACTCTAGGCGGAAATCCCATGGAGTCAAGAGAATACATTCATATGCCTGAAGAGTGATGTTAGATGTCAGACCGAGGTGTTTGACCGGAGTTTGTCACTTCAATGCGTTCGTCGGGGCCTGTGTCAGCTCGTCGTGTTGACTACAATAATGCACCTCCAACTCGAAAGGCCATATCTCCTTCGCTTGAACTCCGGGATTGGTGTTCGACTCCTATAAAAGCCTTAACAGTCAAGAATACATTAATATTCCCGAGGAGTATATAAGATGTTTGACCGAGGTAGACGAGCTTGTCCTAGTTCCGGGTCTGCTCATCGTCAGGATTTGACTGTGTATGACCTCCAACTTCGGAAGGTCATAACTCCTTCGTCCGAACTCCGATTCGGGTGTTCTTTGACTCTATGGAAAGCCCATTGAGTCAAGAATCCATCTATATATAGCTTGTTTAAATTGGAACTCATAATAACCTCCGAAAATCAATCTTAACCAAAACTACTAGTATGCATGAATAATATTATTCTTTAATGGTTTTGGAATGTGGATCAAGAGGAGGAAAAGACAAATCGCTGGACAGATTCCAAGGATTGGAATCAAAGTGCAAATATTTTGGTCTGTTTCACTAACTCCTATTCCTCGTTTAAATTTTTGCATGTTTGTTCTAAAGCATATTGAGTTGATTTAATTGATTTGAGAAAAGTGATTGTGAAATGTTTGCATATAAAAATTGTATGATTATTGAAAATAAATCACATACAAAGCTGCACATATTGTACTCATATTTTATTATAAAGGATTCAACGCCTTAATAGAATGTTAACCGCTTATTTCGCATTAAGGATAGATCGACATACCAATAGGTCAAATAGCAAGACATCGCGAACTATTGATGTGTCACCCGATCTAAGAATTACCGGACCGCATCTTTAGTGTTCACTATTTGATTGTTATAACCACGCAGCCCAATAGGGGACCGCATCAGGTTATAAAACCATGTGATACCGCCCACTCAATGACTGCGTTTGACTCGATATCCTCGTATATCAAAGACTTAGGTTAAATTCGCGTATGGGCATAACTGAATTGATTGGGTATAATCAAGTGATTGATGTAATCGAATTTATTAAGATAATCAATGATCGGTATAACTGAAGTGATTGACAGAACCGACTACTCGCATAATTCAATGCGATTTTCAAAATTGAATCGGCCGTCGAACTAAATTGAATTTGTGAGTATATTTGAAATTGACGAGATCGGAATATTAATATGAAAATGTATTTCTATGGGATGATCAATGAACTATAATTTATTGTATATATATAACAAAGTATATGTAATGCATTTATATTGATCATCCAAAAGACTGAAGTTCTAATTATTAAATCGTATGAACGATTTAAGTCGAACCGAGAATGGATTTTATAGAACCACTAAGCATGAAAATGTTGAAGTATTGTCTGCTTTTCACGCATATGCATTCAGTGATAGATAGTGATCGATAAGCTGACCCAAGATCGCAGGGAGCGCCGAGTCATAAAAGAAAGAAATCTCTGAAAGATGCCCTAGCATGCGTGACCATTTCATGTGTTCTTTTTTGATATGGATATTTTGTATAAAACAATCGAATACTTAACATCTATTTTGTAAATCATTTTGAAAAGACTTGGATGCCTACATTGTAAATGGATTTTGTTAAATGTAAATGTTTATGGGCTAGCCCAATTTTGTAATCGCTTTCGCAAAGATATGATTTTGAGTGATTTTGAGTGATTTTAGTGGCATCCCGGACTCGGTTCGGATCCGCCCAAGCGGGTCGGGTCGGGTAAGGGGCGTCACAAATTTATTGGTATTAGAGCCTAGGTTTAGGCGGTTCTACAAAATGATTTTTAAATTGTTTGTAAACGATTTTGAAATTGTGTTTAACATGCATTTCATTTGCATATAAAGGATGACATGACTCCGACGCTGGATCTTGCCGGCCTCTAATAGGATAAGCATGGACGATTCGCTTCCTGGTGTGGTCGAGGATGACCAGGACTACCCAAACAGCCCCGTTAGTGGGAAGGTGGGCAGCATCCCATGCCCCAATTAATGAAACTAAATCTCGTAACATGGCAGGAGGTACTAAGGTATCCTCCCAGCTACCTTATCAGCATTGCAGCAGCTCCGCAACCACCGCAATTGCTCCAAAGCGATCAGCCATTGAGAGAATGGCAAGGTACCAACCTGTAGATTTTATGGGGAAGAAAGAGGGATGAGCCTTCTATGGCGTAAAATCAGTTTCGAGAGAACCGAGCGAATGTCAGGCAAAATGCATTGCACAACCGGCTATAAGTCGAATGTGCCACCATTACTCGTGATGAGGCGCACAAGGGTGGGTTTCCGTGACCGTGACCGCAGAATTCCCATCGAGAGAGTGACATGGGAGTTTCTGGATGAGTTCAAGAAGCATTATGTGGGTCGCACGATTCAAAAACAACATGAGATCAGTAGTTTCATAACTGGCTAGCATATGGAGTGTGACTAAATATCAAAGAGAATTCATATTGAGCAAGTATGCTCCCGAGATACTTGTGAGTGAGGAAGAAAAGTGTCGTAGGTTTGAAGACGGCCTTAATGACCATATTTGAGCCCATGTCACAACATTTTGCCATGAGGATTTCTCCAAAATTGTGACATGTGCATTGAATGTGGAAAGAGTAAAGAAAGAGGAAAAAGAGAGAAAGAATAAAAGCATAGTGGAAAGAAAATCCAAGTCGGCCCAAACAAGAACAACAAGAAAGGAAGAAATTAAGGGGACCACAGGCTTCCAATCAGCCTATAGCACAAGCTACCAATAGGAATACTACTTTACCAACACCATCAGTTGTGAGTGCACAAGGAGGTGCTTCTAGAGGACAGACGCTTCCCCATTACCTCTATCATGGAGAAATCATAAAGGAGAATGCTTGGGGACCCATGTGCTTATTTGATTTGTGGATCCAAAGAGCATAGAGCAAGAGATTGTTCTAGAGCTCGTTCATTTACAGCACCACAGACTGGGGGTACAGCTTTAGTGTTACAAAAAGGCAACAAGAGTGTTGTATCACCGAGTGTTCCGAGATAAGGGACACAAACTTTGGGTAGGCAAGATGGTCATGTTCAATGAGCATATGCAATGAAAGCAGTGGAAGATACCCGACGCCTCCGTATGTGATAGCTCGTGAATTTTACTATCTCTGATACTATTATGCATGCATTGATAGATCCAGGTGATCGACTCATTCATACATATGTACTGACATACCCAACTTAGGTAAATTGCCGAGAAGTGAAACTGAGTATGACATCTTGGTGACGAACCCGCTTGGCCATAGTGTTATTGTGAACAGAGTCTATAGAGATTGTCCCATCAAAATACGAGAGTATGAATTTTTGGGAGATTTGATCGAAGCATCCTTCGTGGAGCTCACGTGATATCGTGGGATGGACCGCCGTCCCGACACTGCCAATAGTTTATTGTAGAATGAAAAAGAGTAACCTTAAAGACACCGAACGAAGATGAAGTAACCTTCACCTGGGTGAGAGGTCAAATCATCTAGCTAATGTGATATCTCACACAATCGCTGTAACAATGGCACGGAAGGACGTGTGAAGCCTACTTGGCTTATGTGATTGATACGGTAAAGGCAAGGCCTAGTGTTTCTGATATCCCTACTGTTAGCGACTTTTTGGATGTGTTTCCTGAAGAGTTACCGGGATTACCCCCACATAGGAGATTGAAGCTTGCTATCGACGTGCATCATGCCACACCCCAAGATCCATTACAGACCAGTATGTAACGGCCCACTGTGAGCTAAAGGAATCAAAATCAGCTGCAAGAACTACTAGAAAAGGGTTTATTAGACCAAGTGTATCACCATGGGGAGCTCCCGCTTTATATAAAAGAAAGATGGTACACTTTGGCCATATTGATTACGCATAACCTAACAAGCACAAAGAAAGAACAAGTATCCGCTACCTTAATCATGACGGTTTGACCACTAAAAGGTGCAAGTATCTTTCAAAGATTGACTTGCGATCCGGGTACCATAAGTTAGAATTAAAGATGTCGATGTGCATGACTCGCTTAGGACGCCGATATATTATCATGAATTCCTCGTAATGCCGCTTGATCGATAAATGCTCCACGGGCGCCTACACCTAATGAATCGTGTTTTTCAATCGTATGTGGATCACTTTGTCTAGTTGTTCATAGATCTACATTCTGCGGTATTCAAAAGATCGATAGTCATGACACACACCTAGGAGTAGTAAGTAGAGACTTTGGAGAAAAGAACAGTTGTATGCAAAACTGAGCAAGTGTGAGTTTTAAGAACGGCGTCCTTTCAGCATATAGTATCGAAAGAAGGAACTTGGTAGATCCAAAGAAAATAGAAGTGGTTGTTGAAATTGAAGCCACCTTAGAAATGTTATTATGCGTAGTTTCCTGGGACTAGCAGGATACTATAAGATTCGTTAAGGGGTTTTCTATGACTGCAACCCCGATGACGAGATTGCTCCAGAAAAATGTAAGTATGAATGGAGTGAAAAATGTCAAAGAAGTTTTGATAAGTTGAAAGCATTCTAACCGAGGTTCGGGTTCTTACTCAACCGACCTACGTGTAGAATATGATTTTTAGTGATGCGTCGCTAAATGGACTTGGATGTGTCCTAATGCGAGAAGAGGGTAAAGTGGTAGCCTATGCTTGAGGCAGTTGAAGCGCATGAAAAGGAACTACCCAGCGCATGATTTGGAATTGCGCAATTGTATTTTGCATCTGAAAGTTTGGAGACATTATTTGTATGGAGAGAAGTGTTCATCTACACTTGATCATAAAGTCTTAAGTATTTGCCTCGCGGCCCGAGAGCTTAGCGAAGCGACGAGATGGATAGGCGATAAAAAGATTATGGCCCTGCGTAATTGTTATCGGGAAGGCTAATGTAGTGGCGAAGCGCTTTGAGTAGAAGTCGATCTGAGCGGCTTGGCGTTGAATGCCCATTGTCATTATATGGCGATGAGTGCTTTGTAATTAGTGAAGCGTCGCGAGCCAGGAGTTTGTTGAATCAATCTTGAAACCCCTGAAAGGAAAGAAGAAAATTGTTGCCATAAAAAATCAGATTAGAAATGGTAGAAGCGAGTTCTGATGAAGACGAAAATGGAGTGTTATGATATAAGGATCGGGTTTGTGTACCAGTATGTGTTTGAGGAAATCCATACTTGAAGAGGCACATAGTGGATCTTTTGCTATCGTCCGTGCGCCGCAGATGTATCGAGATTTAAAAATGTCATTCTGGTGGTCCGGGATGAAAAGATGTCGAGAATTTGTAGCTAAGTGTTTGGTGTGTCAAGAGTAAAGGCGAGCATCAAGTTCGCCCGGGATTGTGCGGCCTATTAGAATGCCGAGATTGGAAATGGGACCGAATCACCATAGTTTGTGGTTGAGTTACCATTGTGGGGAGAAGGCATGACTCGGTTTTGGTCGTAGTAGATCGTTAACTAAGTCGGCTCACTTCCTATTAGTGAGCGGACTATTCTTGACAAGCTAACGGCGTATATCAAGGAAATAGTTCGGTTACATGGGTTCCTATATCCATTATTTCAGACCGAGATCAGTTTACTTGAATTTTGGAAAATTGCAAGAGGCCTTGACGCGGTGGGCCCCGATCTGGCGTTCACGCGGATGGACAATGCGAGAGTGATCCGGATGCGGAAGATATGTTAAGGAGTTGTGTGATCGGCGGCGGGGGTAGTTAGGATCGGCATTCTTTTAGTTGAATTTGTGTCTGACAACGATTTCGATCAAGAATTGGAATAGCGCCTTATGAGGCTTTATATGGGAGAAAATGTAGAGAACCGTTGTGTTGGACGGAATTAGTGAAAGAAATGAGTAGCGAGACTTGATACGGGAGACTGAAGAAAAAGTGAAAATGATAAGAGAAAGATTGAAGGTGTACCGATGAATGAAATCATATCTTGGTATGAAAGAAAGATGTTACTTGATATGGATCAGGCGAAAAAGTGTTTTGAAAGTGTCGCCTTGGAAGAAGGTGATGAGATTTGAAAAAGAGGCGAGTTGAGCCCTAGTTTATTGGCTATGAAGTGATTGAAAAGTGGGACCGTGCGCATCTGAATTAGCATTCTCCGGACTTGGAAAAGATCATGATGTGTTTCACGTGTCCGTGCTCACGGAGTCTGATCGGACCCATCACATGTGCCGGAGACAATTGGTGAGCCCAGGTGGCGTATGAAGAAGAGCCAGTAAAGATTTTTAGCTAAAGTGGAAGGTGCAGATAAGAAGATTTAGTTGGTCGAGTCTTGTGGGAAACCATAGATGACCACTTGGGAAGTGAGAAGCGATGCGACGCGATGTATGGCTGTTTTGATTCAAAGGCCAATTTTAGAGGACGAAATTTTTATTAAAGTGGGGAGAGTTGTGCATGAAAATACCCCTAAAATTTTATAATAAAATTTTAGTATATTAAATTATAAGACAGCAGGTATTTTTAAAAATTTATTTTTAATATTGATTAGATGATTGTTGAATCGACAATGAACCCCAGTGAAAAAAAGAAAAATATAGAAATTGTAAAAATGGGGATTTAAGGGTCAATTGTAAATAAGTTTATATGTCTAAGTGATATTAGGAGAAATAAATGAGTAAAAGGAAAAAATCAAAGGAAATGACATGGCATGTAGGAAAGAGGGAGAGCTTCCTCCTTTTTAAAGAAATACGATTAAGAGTGATCCATAAGAAAAAGAAAAATAGAGAAAAGGGGAAAGTTAGAGAGGCTCCACCTTCTCTCTAGATGTTCCGACGATCAGACCATAGGTCTCCGGCGAAGCACGAGGGGAAGTCCTTCCTAGTGACAAGAGCTACAAGTAGAAGGAGCAGGGACTTTGACAAACTCAAGCGAGTGGGTGCTTCTCTACTTGGTCTTCTTCTACCCTAAGAGTTGTTGGGTAGTTATAGGCCTTAGGGGAAAAGTTTGGTTGCGTTTTAAGCGTGGGAAGTGCTTAGCGATGTGGTAGTCGCCTTAACCGAACAACAGAGCTGGTTTGGGTACAGTGAAGGGAGTTTGGTAGTGTGTCCTTCTAGTAAATTGTAGCCACATCAATTAACTTGATGTTGGGCTTGAATTTCTCAATTTGGACCTCTGTAGACTAAGTTATAGTCCTTTTCTTGAGGTCGGCCAATAAATCTGGTCGGGTCCAGTTTGTCGGTCGAATTGACTAACCGTACGCTTAGAAACGGGTTTTTGGATCGAGAAATAAAGAGAATTTGGCGATAAGTCGTACGTGAAATTGTATCGCATCAATGAACTTGATGTTAAGAACTTTGAATTTCTTAATTAGGACCGTAGACCAAGTTATGGTCTTTTTACTCTGAGCAGTCAAATGGGTGGGTGGTCGTCCAGCCCAGGAATTCGTCAGCGATGGTCGTCGAACCGGTGAATTAGATCGGCGGTGGTCGTCGAACGGTGGTCGTCGGCGGTCTTTACGTCGTTGGTCGGTTCGTCGAGTTGACTATGTATGACCTCCAACTTCGGAAGGTCATATCTCCTTCGTTTGAACTCCGATTTGGGTGTTCTTGGACTCTATGGAAAGCCCATGGAGTCAAGAATACATTCATATGCTTCAGGAGGATGTTAGATGTCAGACCGAGGTGTTTGACTGAGCTCGTCACCGGTCGCATTCGTCGGTTAGTCGGCTCGTCGAAGTTGACTACGCATGACCTCCAGCGGAAGGTCATATCTCAGCGTTTGAACTCCGATTTGGGTGTTCTTGGACTGTCGACCCATTGAGTCAAGAATACGTGTATTCCTGAGGTATATAAGATGTTTGACCGAGGTGGTAGACGAGCTCGTCAAGTTCGGGTCTGCTCGTCAGTTCAGGATTTGACTGTGTATGACCTCCAACTTCGGAAGGTCATAACTCCTTCGTCCGAACTCCGATTCGGGTGTTCTTGACTCTATGGAAAGCCATTGGTCAGAATCCATATATATAGCTTGTTTAAGTGGAACTCATAATAACCTCGAAAATCAATCCCTAACCAAAACTACTAGTACAACATGAATAATATTATTCTTTAATGGTTTTGGAATAGGAATTTGAAAGGAGGAAAAAGACAAAGCGTGATTGAGATTCAGGAGGTTGGAATCAAAGTGCAAATATTTTTGGGTTTGTTCTACCAACTCCTATTCCTCGTTTCAAGTTTTGCATGTTTTGTTTCTAAAAAGCATAAACAGAGTTGATTTAATTGATTTGAAAAAGTGATTATGAAATGTTTGCATATAAAAATTGCATGATTATTGAAAATAAACTGTTTATACAAGCGTACATATTGTACTATATTTTGCTATAAAGGATTTGAGCCTCCCAATAGAATGTTAGGATTTATTTCGCGTGGGATAGATTGGTATACGATAGAGATTGAATCGCGATCTTGCCGAACTATTGATGTCACTCGTCGGCTGACCCAGTAGGACCGTGCCGGTAGTGTTCACTATTTGATTGTTTATAACCGGTCGACAGCCCAAGCGGGACACGTGCGTGTTATAAAACCATGTGATGCGACTGCGGCCTAAGCGGGGCCCAGGTGTGCATTGACTTCGATATCTGTATATCGAAGACTTAGGTTCTAAGTCGTTAAGGAACTGCGCTGAGATTGATTATGCTTGAAGTGATTGTGAGGCAGATTTATTGGCATAAGCGGAATTGATTGGCATAGGCGAAGTGGGTGTTATACTTAAATTGATTAGCATAGCGAATTGATTTGAAGCGAATTGATTTTGAGTGAATTGAATGTCGAACTAAATTGAATTTGTAGTATATTTGAATTGATTTGAATTGTGAAATATTGATTATGAAAATGTATTTATGGGATGTCGATGAACTATAATTTATTGTATATATATAACAAAAAGTATATGTAATGTATTTATATTGATCATCGAAAAAGATTGAAAGTTCACGAATTATTAAAATTCACGAATTGATTTAATTTGGGCCCAGGAATGGATTTGTATAGAACCACTAAGCATGAAAATGCTTAGCGTATTGTCTTACCAATGCGCGAATTAAGTGATAGATGGTGATCGATAAGCGGACCCAGATCGAGGCGTCGGAGTCATAAAGAAAGAAATCTCGGGTATTAACTTTCAGGCGTACCTCATTTCATGTGTTCTTTTTTGATATGGATATTTTGTATAAACAATTTGAATACTGAGCATCTATTTTTTGTAAATCATTTTGAAAAGGCTTGGATGCTACATTGTAAATGGATTTTGTTAAATGTAAATGTTTTATGGAAACTACTTGGATTTATGTCATTGCAAAGATATGATTTTGAGTGATTTTGAGTGATTTTAGTGGCATCCCGGACTCGGTTCGGATCCGCCCAAGCGGGTCGAGTCGGGTAAGGGGCGTCACAGGTATAAAGCCATTCTTCATTAAGTGATACTTTACAGTATCAATTTGATGATAAGCTCTGGGTTTGACGCCATTAAGTGTACATGGACACTTTATCTTGTTACCGTCCATCCATTGGGTTTACTACATGCGAATTCTATAAATTCCTCCAAATGACCAAACTCTGGGTTTTAGAGACCATTTATGAGCTAGAATACATCCAACCGATTAAGTAGAAATTTTAAATGTTGAGCTTGACAATTGTAGACAACATGAGGGAATAAGAACAAAATTATGTCGTTGAACTTCTTAAATGCTTGGCCTACAAACAAAACAAAAACCCAAACACAAAGAACTTCTTAAAAAAACAAAAACCCAGGGTTATGATTATGTGAATGAAAAATATACAAGAAAAATAAAAGGAAAAGAAAAAGCAATCACTCTGAAAGATAAAATACTTGTTCTACATTTATGGTTTTGCCATATTTCTCCCTAAATTCACTTCATTATAAATAGCACTCAATTATTTTCCAAAAAAAAAAAAAAACCATAACTTGAATTTTAGAGAAACCTTTTTGGCAATGGAGAGATGAATACAACTCAGAAAAAGCTGGAAGTCAGAAGGGAAAACAAATATGTGTTTCTCTGTCTAGCATAAAGGAAAATGAATCATGTATTTGGACCAGAAAAATTGATAGACATCAAAAACAGAAAAACATGTTAAATTATGTTTGTTTCAAACGGAAAAGAAAATCGTATCCACGAGTAAAGTAGTGTCGGAGAAAATGAGTTGATGAGGTGATGTGTATATGTTGAGAGATAGAGAGAGAGAGAGAGAAGAAAGAAAGATCCAATTTACTAAGATCATGTGATACTAATTTACTATGGATGAACTTTGCTGAGTTTTCTTTACCCCCTTTCATTTGCAGGAACAAGTTACACTTCTTAAGTATGGTGCGAATCTTTGTCCTGAAGGTATGATCTGCCTTCTGACAGGGTTTTAATCAGTGGCAATAAAGTCACACCTCGACTAATGCACTATATTTGGAGAAGGCGTGATTACCCACTTGATGAAGCTGTTAAAATCAACAAAATTTATATACACCTAAGTTCCTACTCTTTGCTTAGTAGTCCAAGCTCTTTGCAATATAGTGGTCTGAGGTCGAACAGGGGATGGGTTTCATCCACAGAAATGGTTGCATTAGAGGCGTGAAGGTAAGGCTTTATTTGGACTTTTGGATTTGTGTCAAAGGCGTAAATTGGTTTAAAGCGGAAATTGCCATGGAAATGGTAAAGCGAAATTTAAAGTGAAGAAATTAAACTTTGAAGATTTAGGTCACTAACCCGACAAGCCTAGGGCAAACACATGTCCTCGGGTTTTATCCTCCCTATGTGAGTCAACACGGGATGCGGAGTTATGGCCTTTTGTTTAAAACCTAACACATTCCATTATCATTTTTAGAGAGTGATGAGCCAATCCCCAAAGAATCGCAGTGCATCTCTTGAGCAGACCACTAAAGTATGGAGAGTATTGGCCAAAACAATAAAAGTCGATATTATTTAACCCTAATTTGAAGAACCTAACATGTAAATGCTACCTCGAAGCCAGTAAGGACCATCTAAGGCCTGGTACCTGTCCTTAAGCCTTTGGATCTAAAGCATGGAGTATTGGCCAGACTGATAACATCGTGTTATGCGACTAATTTTGAAAATAAGGTAATAAATACAACTACGTGACTTTTAGTACAAGAGGACAACATGTAACCACCACTGACTGCTTCCTTCCTCTTCAAGGAAGGAGGCATAAAAGCATCTCTTGAGTTGTCATCCTCGAGGTGTGTTTGGCAACGGGAAAGTGAAAGAAAGAAAGAGAGAGAAGAAAGAGAGAGAGAAGAGAAAATAAAAGCAAAGCTAAAAAAAACAAAACTTTATTTACAAAAGCAGTAAAATGAAAAACTTACAAATCACCAAAATTCTTGAATTCCCTTCTATCCTCCTCTCCTCCGATCCTCCGATTCTCGCTTATTACAAAACATGAGGGGTATTTATGGGCCTCCTCGAGTATGAAGTACAAAACCACAACAACTAAGCAAGTTATAGGATAAGGGAGTAATTCACCAAGTTTGGAAGCGGTTGCATTAATTATGGCGTAATGGTACTCAAGGAATTCATTCTGAGGGGATGAATTTCGGTAATTAGCGGTGGCAAGGTTAGCCCAATTTGGCAAGGTTCTAGCGAAATTAACAAGATTCTTGGTACCTTCTTCATGAAATTTAAACTAAGCTAGCGAAATTCTATGTGAAAAGCCGGAATTCCTTCATTTTAAGCTAATGAATAGTGCAATGTGGCTAGCGAATTTACGCAATGGTTGCTAAGATACTTGGCTTGTTCAAACAGTTTGCGAAATTATTTAGGGTGCGGTGGTTGCAACAGGTTAATTGCACATTTTGCTGTTAATTATAAATGCGTGTCTTATTGCATCATTCATAAGCTTTTCGGCTTTGTTTTAGTGATTTTGGGCTTGTTGATGGTGAGACTAAACTTCGACCTCATGATTGATCATTTGCATGGGGTTGAAGTTCAAGTATTACAAAGTCTGAAAACAACCAAAACACCCTCAAATTGACATAAGTGTTACTAGATGACTTGAACACTTGATTGGGATATATGACATGATTAATGATCAAAAAGTACTCAAAACCTATCTAATATAGGGTTCAAAATTGCACTTTTTGAGCACTAATCAGACTGTTAATCGTACATTTAGGTACATCCTTGATATTTGTTTCTTCAATGATATGTTTACCTCGAATTCTGAAACCTAAAAAGTCTTTTTGTTCAGTGGGACGAGAATGGGGAATGGATATTGTCGTCTCGGTGTTGAACATATTATATCTATTAAAGTGATATAATAGAATCTACTTTAATAGATAAATGTTTGCACCACTACAATCATTATAAAAATAGTTTAGTTATTTTCTTGTAAGAATGAGTCATTCTTTTAATGAAAAAAAATGATGAAGGATAAATTTACAAATTTAATATTATTTAAAGTTTTTAAACAAATATTTCTTAGCTTTAATCCATACAAGGGAACATAGAATGAATTCTAAGGGGTAGTTCGGTTTGTCAAAGACTTTGAGTTTTATGATTACCGACTTAGGATTATAATAGGTTTTTACCATATAGAATTTGAATTTTAAAGGATAGCTCAATTTATCAAAGACTTTAAGGTTTACCTATCGGTTACCAGCTCAAGGTTGTAGTAAGTTTTTTATTTGTCCTAGTGAATTTCAAACTACTCCTACCACCCTTAACCAAAAAAAATTAATATATATATTTTATATATATATATATATTATTATTATTATTATTATTATTATTATTATTATTATTTTTGTGTTGTCACCATCTCTTTGAATAGAGACCTTGTATTTGGACCTCATATTATGTTCCTTTGAATACCTTTTTCCACTTGATTATGGTGGGTCGCTGAAAAAGTCTTAATTTTAGGGCATGCTCTATACAAAAGGGGCCATGACTCATAGTTGAATGGACCCCCCACGCTTAGGGAAGATTTCAATGCTAGTAATCCATATGGGTCTTTTCTTCTTCTTTTCTTCTTTTTTTAATTTGGATTTTATTAATTATTATATGGGTCTTTACGACTTTTTCTTTTCATTAAAGAAAGATTTGTATAAAGCAAAATCAAAATCGATCATTGATTTGATTAACCTATTTTTAATTGATTGGATTTTTAAGTTTTTTAACCGCTTAAGATTCTAATACTTTATTTTGGATTTGATCATGATTGTTGTCATCTTGCATGTGTCCATATGATATTTTCAGCATGTCATGCCTTAGGGCTTTTCATTTTTAGTTTAATCTTTTATTTATTTATTTATTTTTGTAAATCGGGCCGCCACTATAAATAAATAAAAAAGAGATATTAAAGACACAACGAAGGAGAATTGTTGCATGGTTCTACAAGCCATGATTAGTAACTTTTGGTTCGATCATTTGGTGCGATTTTTAAAATATTTATATTTTTAGAAAATCTTATTTGAACATGTATGTGTATATGAATGGTTGAAGTACCTCTAAACCTTCAAGTCTTTTAGGTTCAACGTTTGTTTTTAACTTAATGCTTAATAGAACTTTTTTTTAGCTTAATACTGAATAGTGCTTAATAACATTAAGTATTAAGTTATTTGTTTTTTAACATTGGGTAGTGAGTAGGGATGACAACGAAGCGGATTATTTTAAGGTTCTCGCATGGGTCTTAATGGGGCGAGTTTGATTCTTATAATGAGTTTTAGCGGGTTTTGGTTTATTTTTAAATCAAGAGACGGGTTGGGACGTGTTCGAATGTTACTCATGACCCCATCCCGATCCGTTATATTTAAATATTTTTATTATTTTATTTTATACTTTAATATAATTAATAATTATTATTAGAATGTTTTTAATAAGAAGATTTATAAAAATTCACCAATATTTTATTTTTATGAAATATATTAATTTTAATATAATAAAAATAAAAAAGCAAATATAAAAAAATAAAAAATAAAAAATAAAAACAAAAATCAAATGTAAATGGAACGGGTTTGGAAATTTCTCCATCCCTGTCCCGTCCCATTTAATTTTTTAAATGAGATAGGTTTGAGAATTGAAAAAAAATAAATGAGTCGAGTCGAAGTGGAAGTAGAACCGTCACCAGCCTCCGTTAATAAATCACTCATTAGTGAGTATTGCTCGCCTTTCTCTTTTTTGAATTTACAATTTTGAATTACATTTAAAAGTTATAAATCTTTTTTAGAAAATGAATCCAAACTTATTTTAAAAATTTTATGGTAAGATTTTGAAAAATTCTGAAATTGCTTCACTAGCAAAACAATGTAGTAGCTATTTATTGCTACAGAGATACTACTTAATGCCAAGTTAATATGTTAGCTACTAAATAGTAACTAAATCAAGTAACTATTTAGCTACCTGTAATGTAGTGGCTATTTAGCAACTACAAAACTACTACTACTTAGTAGCTACGGTTTTAGCTTAGTAGTATTCTGTTGTTAAATAGAAGGCACATTGGTAGCTATTTAGCTACTAACATCAGTGTAGTAGTTATATAGTAGCTATTTAGCGATTTAAACAAATGTAGTAGCTATATAGTGGCTATTTAGCTACTACCAACAACGTTAATAGCTATTCGAAACTCTTCTGTAAATTTCTTCTTAATAGTATAGTTTTCAACACATTAGTGTTTTAAGCTTACAAATAGTAGCTGTCTTAGTAGCTGTTGGTGACTAACAACAATTAGGTAGTATATGGTAGCTATTTAGTAACTAAGCATTAGTAGCGATGTATTGCTAAATAGCTGCCACATGGCTATTACTTAGTAGCCAAATTAGGTATATTTAGCTACTAAATAGTAGCTAAAAAGTAGCTATTTAGCTACTACCAATAATATTCTGGGAAGCGCTACGTAGTTACTACTAGTAGCCAAGGTTTTGGCTTGGTAGTATTTAGCTTGTAAATATAGTAGTTGTGTCGTATTGTTAACTTAGTAACATCGATTTGTCGTATGTAGTAGTTATTTAGCTACTGACACAGCTCTGCGATAATCATTACTTGTCGATGAAGCACTTTTGCTACTACATAGCTATTTAGTAGCTAAGCTAGCTTACTGTTATCTTAGTATTATTTATTAGCTAAACTACAACTTACTGTTATACTAGTAGCTGTTGGTAGCTATGTAGTAGTTAAATAACTGCGAAGTGACAATAGTAGCTATTTTTTAGTAATTTATTCGGGATTTTCTAGTAGTATTAGAATTAGTACGATTATTTAATTTTACATTTTATAATAAATTTTATAAACTAAAAATATCTAAGTTGTAAAACTAGGGCGAATTTGAATTTTTTCTTAAAAATGGAAAAATGGTAAATTCTTCAGCGATGAGTATAGATTCTGAAGCGCATAATTTTTACAGATGCCGGGCAGCAATGAACTGACTTGTTGGATTATCTTCAGCTGAAATCTAGTTACCCGAGGCAATTTTTGTCTTTGCTTAAATCAGTTCTGCAGGCGAATTTTTTTGTTGGTCGAGGCAGTCGGAATTTTCGGTATTTTTGGAGACGGGTGCGAGGTGGACCCCAAGGGATTTTTGAAAAATCTTGTTTTGAAAAAATAATTTAAAAATGTCTATAACTAGAAGCAAGGTTCAAAGTCGCGGTAGGTTATTGACTTTGGATGAATTACTAAACATATTGAATGTACTTGGTCTCGATATCTCAAATCGATATTGGATGATACAAAATATATTGAATTAACATTTTCAAAAGCTTTTAAAATTATCACAAAAATCAACATATTTAGTGAATTAATTTTTTTAATAAATATGTAAAAAAATATTATTTATATTTCGATTAAAGCAAATTTTGAATAGATTTAAAAATATATATTTTTCATTTCATTGTAAAATTAACTACAAAAGCAAATAAAATTTAATTTTATAATTTATTTATTCAATTTTAATATTTTATTTAATGTTTATTAAATAAGCATCAATCATATTTAAAGAATGGTTCGAAAAAGCGCAAAAAAATTATCCCAGATCTCGAGTTACGAAACGGACTACGCTGTTAGATTTGTTTCACAAAATCGAATGACCTTGCAAAGTTTCATCGAATTCTGAAATAGTCGAAATTTTTACGATTTTCTGGATTGTGAGTTGCTAATGACTCCAGGGACCAAGAAAATTTTTTTGTTGCAAAACATATATTTTTAGTGATGAAATATTCTTTTTAATTTTTTTGGTACTATTATTGATTAGATTGGGAGTTCAGATAATTGATTGACCTTATATATATTATCATCAAATTGATATTATTGTAAAAAATTATCTTAACTTTTTATTTATTTATTTTTTATATTTATCCTTTTAATAATTTAAAATTTTAATATTTTATTTTAAAATATTAAAATATAAAATAAATAAATTATTAACATAATTTTAATAATTTTAACTACTTAAATAAATTAAAATAAATAGTAAAAATGTTGCCCATAATTAATTAAATTTTGAAATTAACTCTTAAGATTAATTCAAATGTTATTTAAGTAATAAAACATTTAAAAAAGTATTTTCAAAAATTTAAAATAAATAAACTATAGCATAATATTAAATATTTTCTAAATATTTACTTGATGCCACCTGCTTATTTTAATAACATTCAAAAAGTACATTTTTTTTTTTTTTTGTTTCATAATATTTTAAGCAAAATTTAAAGTATCTTAATTCAGATTTTTGTCACTTTGTTTCATTTTCCCTCTTTTCTCTTTTCCCCTCTTATTCCTCCTCGCACTCCCCCTCTTTCTTTCTTCCCCTTTCTTCCTCACTTTCCCAAGAAAACTCATATATATAGCATTTACTCCTATTGTTGTCATTTTCTATTAAGAAACGTCGAGTAGTTGTAGTCTTCATCTCCGATCAAGGTCGATCTATGGCTTGATTGACCTGAAATTTTGCCATAGGATTCCTAACTTGCAAGTCTTCAATCTGAATGGCGACGATCAGATTTGGATCTCGAAAATGTCAATATTTTGCACAGAACGCTTATTAAGTAAGTCCTTTTTTGATAATACGTGATCAAGCGCTTTTGATTTCCATTTTGAGCAGATTGGATTTGGTTGCTTTTGGTCCTGACTTCCTTTCTCATGTTTGTTAAGCGGTCGAGTTGGATGTGTGATTGAAGAAAATGTTTTTGAGTTATAGTTAACTGAACGGAGAAAAAAAGAAAAGAGGAACAGAGTTTTGTTGTTCTGTCCGATTTTCATCAAATGATAACATGTCTTTGATTTGTGAATAGATAGGGCTGAAATTTTTTGAGTACATTCCTGACCAACTAATATTTGTTTTGAACGGTGAAGATTGGTTTTGGAGTTCGGAATGATGATATTTTGGTCAATGAACAGAACCTTTGTTTGGTGAAATTTCTGCATCATTTTTGTGCAACTTTGTTGATATTCCAAGTTGTTTTATCTTGAGATTCGTTGATGTGTGCTTCTAGTTTGACCTATAGAGAATTTTTTGATCTTGAGATTTGTTGATGTATGTTTCTAGTTTGAACAATATTTGTTGCTTTACCAAACTTTCCAAATGCATTGATGAATTATAATGTGGCTTTATGGTATTCCTTGATTCTCATTAGTTTCTTTTCTTTTTTTTTTCTTTTGAATGTTTCCTCCTGGTTTATATATATCTATATATATATATATATAGTGTGTGTGTGTGTGTGTGTAGATATCATCTTTTCTTATTTATGTTTTTTTTCTTCTTTCATGTGAGAATTGTTTCTTTGTATATCCATTTTCATCATTCTCTTTTTCTGGTTTAGATGCCTTTGAAATCCTTGGTTTGTGTTTGTGAAATTAGTGATATGATCCTCTTTGCCTTTTGGGTTTTAGGTTGTTAAGGCTTCAAAGGTAGTAAATCCTTTACCCAGACTTTGCTCTTAGGGTCATTTAAAATTTGCTTTTTATTAGGTGATTCAAGAGTTAATATGATTTCTTGGATTGTTTAAGGTTTATTTATGATTTCCACATATTATGCTTTTGGATTGATTTGAGCTTCCAAAATTCCATAACTCATATGCCCCAGATCTTTGGTGGCAATGAAAGTTCTTTGATTAAGGATATAAAATTTCTTGTAAATTTTGATATTTAGATTAAGTTTTGGATTCAATCAAAGTTCTTTGATTAAGGATTAATTTTAGCAATGAGTTAAATTATATATTAATGGCTTTAACAAAAGAATAAGTTAACCTTGACATAAGAAAAACAACCTTAACATATGTGGTATCTTATTAGGCTGTACTGTTTGATACATATCTTGTCGGATTTTGGGATGATTTTGGTTAGGCAAAGAGGAAGTGGACTAGGTATCCTTCATGGAAATTATAGCTGCATTTGAGAGCTTGATGTTAGGCTTTTGAATCGCGAATTGGACTTAAACTCGAGTTATGGTCCATTTTTAAAGGCGCCACATCTTTGCCCTGTTTTGACCACAAGTAATACATGATAGTTTTATCGCCTTAGATTAATTACATACATAAAACCTTAGTTCTCTTAGTTCAGAAATATCGTTTGCATGATAAATTATCATATCATGTACTAAAGAATAAATTGTAAAATTATGGAAATGGCTTTCTTGAGCGATCTTAATTTTACAATTATATGTCTATCATATGATACGATAATTTGTCTACAAATGATACTTAGTTATCGTTGAATGGTTTAGAAATACATAATGCATACTAAGTGATTTACTAGTGTTTTTTTATAGTGAGAGATTCAGACAATCATTCCTTTTTGTTATTAGGTGCATATTTGGATAAGGTGATATAATATTACTTAGCTAGAAATGCTTAATATTGTGTTTATACCTTAATCAAATCATGTACTTGGAGAACTAAGGGGAAATGCTACTGGAATTTTCTCAAAATAGAAGATAAAACACTAAGTAATTGACTAATATGAATTATGCATTTCTAAATGGGATAAGAACCACCACCTAACTTGTAGTAAAAAGTTCAATGACATACTTGTAATCTACACTAAATGTTTCACAATTAAGTTTTTTCAATTTTCTAGTAGAGCGTGTTACATGCAACAATTGCTTTTTATGGATTTATTTTCTTATAAGGTGACTTATTCCTAATGTTGTACACAATTGTGAAATTTCGACATTTAAAATGGCTTCAAATCGAAGTTGGATGTATTCTAGGCTCATATATGGTCTCTTAAATCTAGAGTTTTTTGTTGGTTTGGAGGAATTTATAGAATTCGCATGTATTAAACCCGAATGGATGGATGGTAACAAGATAAAGTGTCCATGTACACTTACGAAGTGCGCCGTAGTTATCGTCAAATTGATGCGTAAAGTATCCTTTGGATGAAGAATGGCTTTATCTGAGGTATTATGTTTAGAGCGAACACGGGAAATGGAACTAGATTCAATTCAAAATTTTGGTGATGCCCAACCAGAATCTGAGTCAGTTGAAAATGCATACCATAGTATGGTTATGGATGCTACTGGGCCTGATTTCAATTCTAATGAAATATCGGATGAACCTCGATCAAAAGCATAGTTTTTTGATATGCTGAGTGATGTGATAAAGAATTGGCAGCGATTTGCAAAAACATTGCAGCTATAATTAGGTGCTAGAATGGTGAATATGATGGCGAAGCGGCTTTTATGTCTCAAAAGGAGTTTGATGATATTGTTCGATTGATAAAGGGGTTGTCCCAGATGAGAATCTTGTGGCGGAGGCTTTACGGCGCTAAAGGTTGAGTGAAGGTTTAGGCACCGGTTGAGAAGATCCATTGTTGTAGCAATGGTTTATGTTTTGGGGAGAAAGGCAGTGATCTCTACTTAATTTGTAGATTTGTGTGCATCAACGACTACAAGAGATCGGCTACGAGCATAAACAAATACAAGAAGAGAAAAACAAATGTACCCTACGAGAAAAATGTCTTGCTTTCCTTTGTCTCCTCGACTACTAAGGTTGTATGCTTCTAAGGCTACCGCTAATGATATGAGGTGGCATGCGGAGCACGAGGTTGTAGAAGGAGAAATGTGGCACTACTCTAATTCCATTGCTTGGAAGCATTTCAATACAGTACACCTCGATTTTTTAGTTGAGAGTAGAAATGTGAGACTAGGGATGTGTACTAATGGGTTCCAACCATTTGGGTAGTCAGGGCAACAAAACGGTTTATAATCTGCCGCCATGGTTGTGTAGGAAAGAGACATCTATGTTTCTAAGCGTGTATTAACCGGGTCCTAGGAATCGAGCATAAGCTAGATGTTTTTGCAGCCGACATAAGCGGAGTTAAAGGTGTGGGATGTTGGAATTTTAACATGTGACATTTCGACGAAACAAAATTTCCAGTTAAGAGCGGCATTAATGTGGACCATCAGTGACTTCCCTAGTTATGCAATGTTGTCAGGGTGGAGCATAGTTGGTTGATTGGCATGTCATTGCATGGAGTTGCTCGGAGGCATTCACACTCTCAAAGAGTGAAAAGCAATCTTGGTTTGACACCCACCGTAAGTTTTTACCTGCAGACCACATATTTCGAAGGAATGGATATGCTTTTCATAAAAATATGGTGGTAACAGCCATGACACCTCCTATATTGAGTGGAAATTTACACCTAATTACTAACCTTGGATTGAAAAAGGTAACTGAGGTGGGCCTCGTGTGTGATCTAGATATGTAAAGCTCACGGATGGAAAAAGAGGAGCATCTTTTGGGATTTGCCATATTGGAGCACGCTACTTATTCGACATAACCCAGATGTCATGCACGATGAGAAAAATGTCTTTGAAACGTGTTGCTACGGTTATGAATGTGTCGGGTAAAAGGCAAAGACATCTCTAAGTCTGCAGAGATTGAATAAGTCTTGTCGGCTCGAGGTGGAGAAGGCAAAGGGAATGACCAGTACCTAAAGCTTTCTACATAGCGATGAATCCCGAGGAAAACAAGTGTTGTGTGAATGGGTTTAAAATCTAAGATACTCATGTGATATGCATCAAATTTGGCTCGATGTGTGGACACAAGCTTAAGTTGTTTGGGATGAAAAGCCATGATTAATAAGTATTTTCATCACGAGAGGTTGTTACTTGATTTGCTTTCCATGAATTATTTGCCATAGAATGTGTGGAAAGCACTAATGAGGATGAGCATGTTTTCCGGATGTGAAGCTTGCAGATGTGAAAAATGATGACTTATGGCTCAACTAGAAGAGAAGAGATCGATTATTATGTGTAAAGCAGGCGCGTATTCCCTCCTAGCTTCTTTGACTCGATGGAGCATTTGCCCGTACACTTGCCTCATGAAGCGCGACTTGCTAGGCCAATGCAATATCAATGGATGTATCCTTTCGAGAGGTAATTCTTTGTTACTATGATTACTTACTTTTCACTTATGCAAATGACCAATCGAGACATATAATGTAGGTACCTTCGTGGCTAAAAATAATATGAAAAAATAGGGCACATGTTTGAAGTTAATATGCAATTCCTGTTTGGTGAAGGAAACTCATTATTTTGTTCATACTATTTTGAGGAACATGTACACTAAGGCACAGAAGGGTGCCGCGAAATAATGATGTTTGTGGAGAGAATTAGGAGGAAAACGAGGAGACATCGTCTATTTTCAAATATCCTGGACGAGCATTTGGATAGGCCACATCGAGGCAACTATCATTGGAAGAGTTTCATGTTACACACGCCTATATATTATTGAATTGCTCAGAAGTGGATCAATATAATAAGTAAGTATTTCTTGTTGATTAGATAATGTGTGTAACTAATCAACTTTTGCATTTTATGTAGTTATCTATAATATGACTAATATGTAAATTATTTGGCAGTTTATAAAGATTTATACTGATGACTATGCAAAAGTCAGTGGACATAAGCCACGATACCAAAATAGATACACTACTAGAAAAGAAATTTGCATCTTGATTCAATACATATGTAAGTAATGGTAGTATGCCACTTAAAAATTACTCTTTCATATATATATATATATATATATACCCATACTTATATTAACCAAATTACTTTAATTTATATAGGTGAACAATCCTTCTAATAATATCACAACTCAAGGATCTTGCTAAACGACCTTTGAGGACTATAAGAACATATCTATGAATTATTTTGCCAAATGGATATCAAATTCCCATAATGGATGTAAATGAAAGACAATGAATAGTGGCGTCTTCATGGAAATAGTCCCAGCTATAGCGATCATCGAGGTGACTACTATGGTCAACTTTAGGAAGTTGTGAGTTGGAATATCTGGTAGCCAATCAAGTGAGCAGATGTTCAAGTGTGAGATGGTTTGATCAACAACGAATATTGGAATGAGGTTCATCCTAAATATAATATTGTAGAGGTAAACCATCGACGTAGATTTAACAAGTATGAACCTTTTGTTTTGGCTCAACAAGCGACTCGGGTGTATTATTATCCATATCTAAGCTTGAGACGCGATAGACCTGATTGGTGAGTTGTTAATAAAATAAAAGTGCGGGCTGTTGTGGAAATTCCTCAATCATCTGGAATAAGTCATCCATCACCTGAAGCCCAACCATTCCAAGAGGATGAATGCAATTTCATGCAATAGAGGTTGCCTCTGATGATTTGGAGTCAAAAACTAAAATGGAGAATGAATTAGAATTTGAATCTAAGTTAGAATCTAATTCAAAAGAACCAGATGATAATGATAATGATTAGTGGGTGATTTACATCATGTTCATAATTTTTCATATATGTTTTATTTATTTATTTTTTTCATAAACTTGTACTAACATGTTTATATATTCTATTGTAGACATGCGAGGTCAAGGATCAAATGAGGGGGGAGGTCGCGGTAGAGGACGGGGCGGACGTCGCGGGGGTACACTATCTCATGCAAAGGTGCAGCTGTTTGCTCCATTAGAGGAAATTGCATACCACACTTATCCATGGGACCATCTACAGAATCATCTTGATTTTGTGACCGTCGACACAAGGCTGTCAAACGCGCCTTCACTACTAGTTAGATTACACACCATCGACCATGTCTGACTATGACCTTGGCATGCGATGGGACTCGGTTGATTGAGAATGGGAGGTAAGTAGGCATAATATATTGAAATATTTTAGATTATTGTTCTTATATATTTTTTTATGTGTGAAAATTGATATTTGCATGCTTTTAGGTTTGCAATAAGGTCTTCTGTAGTCGCCTCTCGCATCACCTCCATTTGAGCGGGTTGACGTAGAAGGGTATAAATGGAGCACCATCACAAAAGAGATAAAATACTTTTTATTGGGAAGAGTTCAAGGTATAACTCATTCATATAGCCTTTATATGTAAAATGTGTACATAGTGGATATATGAAGTGTTGTGTTTGTTGGTTGAGATGTTGTTGGATTAGTTGAGGAGTATTATATAAGTGTCTTATTATATTGCAAGTACTTAATGTTTGGTTGATAGGTTGGATTGTTCTTGAAGTCTGGCTATGAGAACTCAAGCCAGAAATATCATTATTAATTATTTTAACATTTGTTCGTACTTATATGAGTAACTATTACCTTTCTTTATGAAATATTTCTCATGGGATGTCGAGATGATGGAGGGTAGCATCAAAGCAACTTGGGAGGTGCCTAAATCTAGGTATCTGAGATAATTTGAATAAGTGGAGGAAACATGGGAGGTAGATGCATGTTATGGAGTCCATTTGGAAATTTTAGTGGAATGAAGCATAGGGTGCTGCGAGTTTGGGCTCGATTAGAACGAATGTCTACGAGCCTTGACTTGAGAGAAGAGCTAGACTAGGCCTGAAGACTTTCAAGACACTGGGGGTTCCATTTCATTCTCAGAGCATGTTAGGAGGATTGTAAATACTTAGAACTCTTGCTTTAATTTTATTTTGATTTGTAAGATCATAACAAATGTATCTTCTAATTTTACTAATATTTCTATATAAGAGAAAGAGACCAGGAAGAAGTCATCCCTTATCGGTCAATGTATTTGCACACTTCTAAAGACCACTCACTATGAAATTTGTGAGAGGGCTCGCCAAATCAAGGAAATAAATTAAAAGTATATTATATTACTTCAAGTTTTTTTTTTATTATATATTCATATATTGTCTTAATATCTATTCCAATTTTGTAGGAAGCTGTGCGTCAAGAAATGCAACGAATAGTACAAATAGATGAAGGTTTAGAAGAGAACACAACATCTATCAATGAAGATGCAGCATACTTACGAGATGTGGTAGCTGATAAAAAACGCCAACGACTCATACGGATTAGGTAACCGATCTTCAGCATACGCGAGTGGCCCATCTTACCATTCCACTGCATGCTCATCCATGAATGATCTTGAGCTACGTGAGCAACTCAAGGACGAGGTCCAACGACAGGAGGTGCGAGAGGAAGTGGATACTAAGGTTAAAGTGCTACAAGATCAACTTTATGAGGTTAAGGCTCATGGGCTTCCTCAATTGACCTGAGTCTCTCATCGATTACAGCTCACGGATGACCTCACCTGGATGATCCCCCCCATTGGTGATATGTAAACATTCTTATTATTTAACTTTTTTGGTCTATTTTGTATAGTTATCTAGAACATGGGATTTAGTACACGTTATTTTGGTTTATGTTATTCGGTGGACGTTTTTTTTTTTGCCATAATAGGATCTTATAATTTTTATTTCATTTTAATTTTTTTATTATTTGTTTTAAGGTTCTAATAATTTAATGATTAATTAAATTAATTTAAATTAATTAATTAATTAAATTAATTACTTTAATTAATTTAATTATAAATTTAGCTACTACCTTAGTTTAGTTACTAAATAGTTATTATTGTTTAGCTACTAACTCAATAGCTAAATAGCTACACTACAAAGCTACTACAAAAATTAATCGCTAAATAGCTATTACTATTAAGCTACTAATATAGTAGCTAAATAGTTATTAATATTAAGCTAATAACATAGTAGCTAAATAGCTACTCTGCTTAACTACTAAAAATTTTTAAGCATAACTATTACTATTTAGCTACTAACTTAGTAGCTAAATAGCTACTTTTTTTAGCTACTACAAAAATTAGTTACTAAATAGCTATTACAATTTTGCTACTAATATAGTAGCTAAATAGCTACACTTATTAGTTACTACATTTTTTCCATCGCTAAATAGCTACTCTGTTAGTAGCTATATAGTTATAATACTTAGCTACTAACTAGTTCAATCACTAAATAGCTACTCTGTTACTTAGTAGCTATGTAGTAGCTATATAGTAGCTATATAATGTTTTAGTAAAGTACTGAATTCTCAATTTTAGCTACTATTATTGTGAGGAGCTAATTAGTAGCTATAAATAATTGTCTCTTTCACTTTGTTAGGTATTACATTCTTTACATTATCTATTACTATTGTTGGTAGCTATTTAGCTATTACATGATATAGTAGCTAAGTAGTAGCTATATATAGTCGCCTCCTTACCTAAATTAGCTACTACATTTGTCATTTTAGCTACTATTATTTTTAGTAGCTAATTAGCTACGACATCCTGTAGTAGCTAATAACTACTAGTAGTAGCTAAAATTAGCTTAGCTACAAGGAATTTTGTTACTACGTCCTGTAGTAGCTATTTAATAGCTACTAAAATAAATAGTTTAGCTACTACTTTTTTGTAGTAGCTAAAATCAATTTTTTCCAGTAGTTGCATGTCGTGACATTTTCTATGGCTTAAAATTTGAAACTATGTCATGATGCAAGGAAAACCATGTTGTGATATAGAGCCAGGAGGATGCATGCAGCGAGCTGAAACCTTGTGCGACCAGCACTGTTACATCTGAAACTTTTTGTGTGACACTCAGGCCAATTTGTTGCAACACGAAGCTAGAAACTCTGTCACGACACAAACCTGAAAATGGGCAGTAGCCTATTCTTTTTGCATTTCTTGTACCTCTAACTCTTTTTTTTTCTTTCTTTCTAAACACCCTAAATTCGATACACAATAATCATTTTATTACAAAGGCAACATGAAATCCTTGAAAACCTTGCCAAGCGTGTGCTCATCTGAAAATAGGTTTGTTACCACTCTATTCTTCTTACATATCTGGCTTGGGTCTTACACTTTAAAATAAACAGAAACTGGATGAATATCCATAATTTTACAAAATACATGAATAAGCCAAATTTTAGCCTTTTTCACAACTAAGCTCTTGAATATGTTTAAATCACTGGTGCATAGAGTACACGAAAATATTTTAAAAAGCGACAGGTGAGCAATGCAGTAGATGGTCTCTACGAAGTCTTGCACTGGCACAGAGATGCGCGTGTAATAAGCAAACGCACACACATTCTGATAAGTATGCACATTCTGCTCGAATGTCTACGTGTCGCCACGTGTCTGAGTCTCGGCCGACTCACTCGCATGCGTTTGTCATGTATGAAAAACTATTTTCAAAATAAAAGATTTTTGCTTTTGAAAACTCATTGGACAATCTCCGATATCAAAATTTATTGGTCAACCCTCCGATATAATTTAGTGGACATACTCTAACAAATATTTAGTGGACAACCCTTCGATATAATTTAGTGGACATATTCCGAAAAATATTTTGTTGAAGCTGACCCTCAGAAATATAATTTAGTGGACATCTTGACAAATATTTTGTTCATTGATCCTCAGATATAATTTATTGTCGTATCAAATGTAGCTACTTTTGGTTTCTGATGTCCCTAGTGCATATGAAATCTGACATGTCATTTCATGTCAATTCATGTTACATGCATGATGAGTATCATCTGACATAATAAATCATAGATAATTACCAATTTTTACATATAATTTGCATTCATCATAAATTCCATGTCGATACATCCATATGGCATCGTGCGTGATTTTAAGCGCAGCCAAACGTATTATTCATTTTTTTGCTGATAACAAAAAGTAACACATCTGATCAAGAATTCAGTTGAACAGTCCCAAAATTTTGGGTAAAAGCCACCAACCTCCGGTCATTACTCATTGCAAAACAAATGGCTCTTAGGCTAGTGCCAAGGTATGGGAAAACTCTTACCTCTCGAGTTTATTGGCAGAGATAGCATGCCTGTGAAGCTTTCGTGTCGATTGAAGCTGCCTCTTGTGTGTAAACTAATAGTCCCGATTTAGTATAATCTAGAGAGAAAGGTGGAGCTTACTGCTCATCCTCTTCTTCCTCTTTCGCTTCTTTCTTTATTTTTTTAACTTTTCTTTTCTTTCCTCCTTTTTACATAAATTTGATCAAAATAATCAAGTCACAGTCTTTTCCTTCCTTGCCGCGTGTCCTTTCTCGTTAGACTTTCTTAAATATCTTATCGAAACTTGGATTTGCTCTCATAGGGGCTTGACCGTGGCACCATAGGGCCCATACGTAGACTTCACTTTGTTTATTTGCTCTGCTCCTCTTTGATCACGTGACTCTAAATGGTCGTTGATGAAATCAGTGTATGACATTCCATTAAATCTTGTGAAAAAGCGTTAAATTTGTGATCTGGGAATCAGACGAAGTCATTTGGGTAACTAAATTTTGCGAAGCGATTCAGCGGTGGTCAGTTTCGTCATCAGAGATCTAGAAAAATTCTAGTTTTTAATTGAAATTCTTAGTTTTAACATTTTTCGAACGAATGTATTTTTAAAGGTTTTAAATGCCTTGTGATTTCTATTTATATCGATGCTAATTTCGATTAATATCATTATATATGGAAAGTTTATTAATAAAAAACATCAATTTTCAAAATAATGATTATAAAAAAAAAAGGTAATTGGTATGAATAATCCATAGTTTTGTCATTCTTCTTTGATTAGTACCGTATCACGATTTTAGCATGAATAATCCTGTTTGGGAAGTCATATTATATATTGGTCTAGAACTGTTGGTGCCAACTAAACAAATTTAAATAATTCTACGTAGTTCTTTCATTATTTCTCTTCTGAAGTATCGATATACAATTGGTCTCAAAATTTTGCACCTCCTCTTTCTCCTTCTTCATTTTCAACCTTTAACCCACATCCACCGACTTTGCACCTATTTTGAGTCATATCATTTTTCTAGGAGAAATTCGCAAGGTACTTTGAGGTAGAAATAAAGGAAGTGAAATCGAGGGATAGCTTCCATGTGATGGACTCAGAGAAAGCTGTGGAAATGGTGGATGAGAACACCATTTGTGTTGCCGCAATCTTGGGCTCAACTCTCAATGGAGAATTTGAAGATGTTAAGCTCTTAAACGATCTTTTGCTAGAGAAGAACAAGCAAACAGGGCATTCAACACACTTCTACCAACATTTAGTTCATTTTTTTGAAAATTTTAAAATCTTTCATGTTAATATGCTCTGTTTTTTTTCCCATGTAGATGGGATACCTCAATTCATGTTGATGCAGTAAGTGGTGGATTCATACCACCATTCCCATATACCCGGAACTGGAGTGGAACTTCCATCTTCCATTATTGAAGAGCATTAATGTGAGGGGCCACAAAGAGGACTTGCCCAAAAAACTCATCTTTCACATAAACTACCTTTGAGTGCACTGAAAGTGTTTGATAAAATTCCTCTTAGACTCTGTAATTTCCTAAGGCTTTTTGTTATTTTATTTCATAGAACTGAGGAAGCATGCTATACAACCCCTACATCTTCCATTCCAATATCCATTGAATCTACCTAACTTGCAAAGAACTTCATGATTCCTTCCTTGGGGGTTTCATAGATTTCACCTCTAATGAAAAAATACCATCACAGCCTACAATCCAAACAAACCAACCACAAATAACAATCAAAGAACATATTTAAATCTTGAAAAACACCCAAATTTTCATTTGCCCGCATGGAACCCACAATGACAACTCCATAGACACAGGAAGAAAGGATTATACTAAGGAAAAAAAACGAAGAAAAGAAAGTAGAAAAGACTCACCTCAAAAGCTGACCCCCCCAAGTGAAAATCAGTGTAGAAAAGTGGGAACCCTCCCTCTGAAACAGTTAGAGAAAAGAAAAAAAAAATGAAAGATCATACAATAGAAGGCAGAAAGGTCAATCTAAATGCAGAGAAAGTCTTTCTTGAAGTTGAAATTTCCACACACAAGTGTGGGTAAGGTGAAAAGCAGGTGTGGGATAGGGATGTTGTGGAAGGGATAGAGATAGGTGGGGGAGTGGAAAGAATCAAATTGTTTCCCAAGATTCTCTCGCCGAGATCGACTTCTTTATCAGGAATCTCACTGAATTTCTTCTCTCCCCCATCATCATCTTCTCTTGTATCTCTGCCACCTCCGCCATTGCCCCCTCCAAACTAGCCTCTTGCACATGGGTTACCAGCTTCGGGAGGCGCATGCGAACTCGCTCTGGAGCCGACAATTACATGGGAAGGATCTCCAGTAGATTATGAGGAAACTCAGTGTATATAAGGAGATGTTCTGAGCGTTTGTGGAACTAGTGGCCAGGAGCTATGTGAAATATGCAAGAGCGCAGAAATTCTGCGTGATTGTAGAAGATCTTTGGAGATGTGCATGTGTGTAGAAGAAGGTGTGTGGAAGAATGTGGAGACAAATATGGAAGGCCGTGGAATGGGGGAGAGTAGTCTAGAATGCTTTCATGGTAGTGCTTGCCAAATACGTGTATGTGAGGTAGAACGTTTAAATTCTCTAGGTTAGTGAGAGACAATAAATGGGTTCTACACTTGAATTAAGTATTATTATATGAAGATTGGTGGCGCCGTTCTGAAACCTTGGAAACTTGAAATGAGTTGAGGCCTCAAAGCGTTGTAAAGAGCCTTCTTGATAAGAGTTTTTATTATTTCGAGTGTTCTCTTAGAATTATATTATAGCAAAGCGGTGGTGAAGCCCAGAGGCAGTGAAACGAGGCGGTGAAAGTTATTTTAGAAACTTGTGGGAAGGACCAGTTCTTTCAAGTCTTGCATGTGAGGAGAACTACTTGAGAAAGTGTCAGAGTAACAATCTTGTACTTACTTGAAAATCCACTTGTTTTGAATCAGCCTTGAGACAAGGGATGTGAGAATGAAGGTTGGAGGTGGAGGAAGGAGAAAGGGTCATGATATTTTTAGGCGGTTAAATGTGCAGCGTGGTAAGAGAGATTAAAATTATTTTAAGCATTTAATCAAGACCTGAATGTCTCATGACTAAAACACTACGTGACCCTTTAAATATGAGATTATTTATAATTAAACAATACGTGAGACAGATAATACCAATTACCCCATAAAAAAAGAATTTCTTAAATAGGAAATAATTATAAGAGAAGCCAAAAAAGGTCGAATTTCATGAAATAGACCAACTCCACTGTTATCTGGTTTATGTGCTTTGACCAGTGTAAATTTGATCATTGTTTGAAATGCAGAGTTGACAGGGTTCAAGCATTTGATGAGCCAGCTGTCTCTGGTGTCTTTTCCAAACAAATATGTTGTGGGTCCCACTCCCTCTCTCTGCAATTAATCACACGAATTTCCCGGAAAAAAAAAAAGTTGCTTCTTCCAAGGCTGTTTGATTGGGACTTGGGATTTGGGATTTGGGATTTGGGATTTGGGATTTGGGACTACCTTATCTTGGGCCCTATCCATACCAATTTTTTTTTGAAATGGTATTGGGGGGTGGGTTGTACAGGCCCCCCTCCCCATTGGGTTGGTAAGTTTTGGTGAACATTTTTTTTTAACTTGTTGAAAAACACTTAATAAAATCCAAAGTGTTTTTTTTTGGTTCCAACAAAAGTGGGCCTAGTTATATATACAGGGTTTCCTCCTCCAAAATTCTGAATCAAGTTGATATTATATTTTATAAAGTGTTAAAATCGAAGCGGAGGACGTTAATTAGTAATTACTTGGTCGGTCACATGGCTAGACCACCAGGCAACCCCAATCATTTAATTGAAGTGGGCCTACCACTTTGAGGTCAAATTATTGCAATTGAACGGGGTCTATATTTTTTAATTATTAACAAAGTACCTTTTTGTTTTTCAAAAAAAAAAAAAAAAAAACTTCTAACCATACCTCCCCTTTTTTTCATTGGTCTTGTTTTCTTTTATCCCATTTTATTTTAAAAAAAATATGTGATTTTTTTTTATTATTCTTAACCTAAAATTACGATTGTTTATATATATATATATATATATATATATATATATATATATATATATATATATATATACATATATATATATATATTCCTTTTTTCTTGTTTCTTGATTAATAAAATAATTTTTCTACAAAAACTTGGGTCTTTATCTTTTTTTTTCATGTTATCGCAGTTTTATTAAAGTATTTAGTTTGTTGTTAATTTATTATGACATGATATTTATTATTATCTTATTATAATGTTTTATTTGTATCGAGTGATTCAAATAAATAAAATGAATTTAATATATATCAAATTATAATCGTTAATAGGTTATAAAAGCTATAATTGCCTGGATATTATAATCATTTTATATTATTAAATTTATAGGTTTTATTAATTATTATCTTATTAGCACGAATATTCTTTTGTAACATGATTTTGTGATTTTATATTAGATTCTGACAAGTTTGGCCCAATAAAATTATTTTTTCTTAAAAAAAATAATGCCTTTTTATTATTAGTAATATAATGATTGATTATAGTAATAATGACAGCTAAAAAAAAGAATAAGCGGCACGCAAAAATTATTGTTTTTATTTTAAAGACGATGAAGAAAAAATTCGGGTGAATATAATGACGTAACAACATAATTAAGAAATACAATCATCACCTGAAATTATCAGCTTTTCCAACAACCGCAGTACCGCACATTTGACATTGCCTTTAATTTCCACACATTTGTATTATATTTTCCTTTAAATTCTTTCGAAAAAAAATATATATTTTTTCCTTCAAATTTAATAAAAATAAAAAAAAGAAATGAAGGATTTGATTACTTGGGGTAATTAACTTGCATAAGTTAGTCGATTTCATTTCCCAATATTTCAGTTCTTCCCTCCCCCCACACTATGTTATCCTGTCCATCACAATTTTTTAAATTTAAAAAAAAATACTTGTATTAATCAATTTAACCAGGAAAAGTTTTACTAATTAAGTGCATTTAATGAGTCTAATTTTAGAATATTGTCGTCGCACTAAATTCCCATTTATTCATTCAACGGTAGCAATTTGTAAATTTTTGGTAAAAATGTTTAAAGTCTTATTATCCTTAGCTCCTATTTCTTTTTTCTTTTGAAACAAAAATCCTTAGTTTCTATTTCTAACCACCAAGAAAAGTGTTTTTTTTATTTTTTTAATTGAGAATCTGATTAAAAGGGTTATTTAATTAAAAGGGTCTTTAAAAACCCAAAATTTTATTAAAAAAAAAACCCAAAATTTAAAATCTAACTTTTTATGAAAATTTTACATAAATGTAAATAATTAAAATAATAAGTAAGATTTGTATGTAAGATGAGTTTAAAAATATGAAAAAAAAAATTAAATTTATAAATGTTGGATTATTTGAAATATTTTAAACCAATATTTATTTTCTTTTCTTTTTTTTTTTTTAAAAGTAATTCTAAAGACATGCAGGGTCAACTGATTGAAGGGAATATGATACTTGGGGATTTGGACAGCGGACAGGGATGAGTGAGTGTGAGTAAATACACCGTAGATAAGAGTGAAAACGAAAATATAAAATATAAAATGAAAATTTGCAGTGTAGCCTTATTCGGAGAGTGTGCAACCTGGCAGCCATTGTGCTCTCTCTCACACCTTTACCCCCTCTGAAACTCATTTCTTGATATTTTCTCAAACATAATTTGGTTTCTTGGTCTTCAATCCACATTGATTTCAGCAAATTTTGAGAATTTTTTTTTTTTTTTCTGGAATTTGGAGGATCTGAGTTTCTGAAATTTCTGAAGATTGGGCAAGTAACAGGTGATTGTGTGCATTTGAAAGTGATTTGTAGAGATGAAAGTGAGCCAGAAGGAGTCGGAAAAGGTGGGTTGGGATCAGATGAGGAGCTTATCGGGAACCCCCATTTCCGCCCCCGTCGCTCAGGGTCGGACCTTGCCGAAGTTGATGGTGTGGCTCATCTGTTGTTTCGTCACGCCATGTCGTCTGCACGTTGGGCTTGTATCCACCTCTCGCGCCTGCGACGATGACCTTCTGATTACGCCACCGCTGATGACGGTTTTGTCTTCCCAGGCCAACGTCACAATGGTCGCTTCTACGGCGGAGGGGATCCCTAACCGGACGGCGACGACGGTGGCGCTACGGCGGGAAATCCCGGAGGCCCAAAAAAGAACGGAACTGCGAGACATCGTATTCGGCATTGCGGCGTCGGCGAAGCTCTGGGACCAGAGGAAGAACTACATCAAGCTATGGTGGAAGCCGGAGGAAATGAGGGGGATAGTTTGGTTGGACAATCCGGTGAAAACCCGGCGAAACGAGGGGCTCCCGCCGGTGAGGATCTCCGGCGACACGTCTCGGTTCTCTTACACGAACAAGCAAGGTCACCGCTCGCGATTAGGATCTCGCGGATCGTTCGGAAACGTTTCGACTGCGAATGAAGGGCGTAGAGATGGTTCGTGATGGGCGTGATGACACAGTTTTGTCACCGAGAGTGGTTCGACTCTTAGCCAAATACGACCACAGCCAGGTACCATCAGGGAGCTTATCGAAGAGCCATTTGCAGAACATATACTTCTCCTACAGCATGGCCTACGGCGGTGGTGGGTTCGCAATTAGCTACCCATTGGCCAGAGCTCTTGAGAGGATGCAAGACAGGTGTATACAGAATGCGGTTGTGCGGCTCAGATATTGTTGAATGCAGGCTTGTGGCTGAGCTCAGTCCCTCTCACCAAAGAACTCGGCTTCCACCAGGTCTGTTGACCTCTTCTTCCCTTATCTGTACTCCCTCACTGCTCTTTGTTTTGGGCCCCTTCTGCAGTTTGTTTCCTTATTTTGGTTGTTTCTGCTTTATTTTTTCTTTTTATTATTATTTTTTTCTGACTTTGGGCTTCTAACCTGGATCGATCCCATGTCGGTGGTCTGTATTTCCATCCCTTCCGTACCCATTGATTTCCATTTTCAGATATTCCTTTCTTGGTTGCAAGGAAGAACAGTAGGTGGTTGTGTTTGTTAGTATGTGTAGACAATAGAATTGATGGGTGGTCACACGGGCGAGTCGTCGGCATAGGGTTGTCCATACCTAGCCTCTTAGAAGCGACTCGGCAGCGAGATCTTTATCAGTGTCGTCATCTTCTTAAAATGGCGCGCCGAGGCCGAAAAATTAGGCTCGATGGAGTGTCGAAAATGTAGGGGTTTTAGGGTGGCGTATTTGTGCTTTTGGAGAGATAATAGAGGGTTGCAAAATAAGCGGTCGATAATTTCTTTGTTCGCCTCAATGGTATATTATCGTATTTAGCGAGTTTAATTATATTTTTAATAAAAAACGTTGAATTATTAAAATGGCCAACCGTTTGGCGCTCTGGTTAAACCTTATTTGTTCGTAGGTGCCAGCAGCGCTTTTAAGGTTGTGCGAAAATGGTATTTACTTGTGCTTTTTTGGCCAGTTCGTTGGAGTTGCTCTTAGGTATCGGTTTGGGACCGGGGAGAGGGGGATATTATTGACCAGGTTCAATCTTTCACAAAACTTTCTAGTTTCTGAAAGAGATTGGCTTGCCCTCTCCTTTTCAATGTGTCCAAGCCGATTTGTTGGTGTCTCCAGTCCATCCCCGCAATTTTATCATAAAGGCATTCACATTAGCTGAGCTCTGCCCCGGTTGTGATCAAATGGGGACAAATCTGGTCACCCACATTAACATTATTAGTTCACACTTAAAAAAAAAAAAATCACCTGTATTATGATTAGTTTTGTTATTATTTTCTTTGAACAGATTATGATTTTTGTGATTTTGTATTATTATAGAATTCATGTGCGGTTGCTTTTCTGCACCACCTACATGGATTGGAGACCCTTCCTTATATAGGTGAATGATGGGGTTTCTTGTTTTATTAATTTAAGTTTTTTGGGAGTGTGGTTAGTAGTTAGTAACTTAGTAGAACTGATTTAGTCATGAAAGGTGGTTACTGATTTCTAACAGTGAGTCTCTTGTTCGTGGATGGCGATCAGTATGATGTATATGGGAACCTTTTCGGGCTTCTTGCTGCGCATCCAGTGACACCATTGGTGTCGCTACATCACCTTGATGTGGTGGAGCCTATCTTTCCCAATACGACCCGTGTTGAGGCCCTCAAGCAGCTCATGGTGCCAATGGAGCTTGACTCTGCAGGCCTTATGCAACAGTCTATCTGCTATGACAAAGCAAAGGGCTGGACCATCTCTGTTTCTTGGGGCTTCGCTGTCCAAATTTTCCGGGGAATTTTCTCACCTCGTGAGATAGAAATGCCTTCGAGAACATTCTTGAATTGGTATAGGAAAGCTGATTACACTGCATATGCCTTCAATACACGCCCCGTTAGCCGGAACCCGTGCCAGAAGCCCTTTGTGTTCTACTTGTCAAAGGCAAGATTTGTTTCTTCGATGAGTAATCAGACAGTGAGCGAGTACGCCCGACACCGAGCCCCTCACCCATTGTGCAAGTGGAAAATGGCTGATCCTGAGGATATCGACAAAGTGGAGGTTTACAAGACACCCGACCCACATCTATGGCAAAGGGTAAGGAGTTCTCTTCTCTCTATGATCTCTCATTTTCTCTTTTTAGTGTCACTGTTCTATTGTAGACCCACATAATTTTTGTTTAATAAAGGTTTTCCTGATGTGTTTGTTGGGCAGTCGCCTAGGAGAAACTGTTGCAGGATCATCCTGGACTCGAAGAAGAGATCGGCAAAATACATGGCAATAGATGTGGGTGTATGTAGGGAAGGTGAGTTAAGCGAAATATAGCAATTAGCAACCCTGACCAAGGTTGGTTCTTCTCTTTATTCTTAGCTTATTTCTTCATTTAATTATTCCACTTGTTAAAATTTTCTTCCTCAGTCAACTGACAAACAATCATTAGAAAATATATATATATATATATATATATATATATATATATATATATGTTTATGTAAAAAAAAAAAAAAAAAAGAAAAAGGTTGTTAATTTATACCATTTACATACGATGTAGTGCAGCACGCACGATTTTGTTTATTGTAATCTATAATTTTCTGATGGGGGGATACTCTATTGTTTGGAGTTTGGAATGAGAACGAGGAATCTGTGGCGGCCCACAGGATGGGGAGGCATATGGCCTACTCATACCTAAAGATTTTTTTTTTATTCTCTTTTTATGCTTAAAGTATTTTTTTATATATGGGGTGGGGGCACTGGAGGACTGGATGTGGGATGTGTGCTTACTAAACCAGAATAATCTTAAGAGTCGGAACATATATATAATATAGCTTTGATTTTGCTCATGAAATGTTCACAACAGAACAACCATCTCATGTGGTTCTCATCACACCTTTGCCTATTTTTTTTTTTCATAATTATATCCATCATCCATCCACATTCTTCCTCATCAACACACTTGAGAGTTGTCTAAACGATCCTCATCTAACAGATAGAAACTTCAATCTTGTTGTTATATGGCGCACATTGTTGTCTAAGAGGAAAATCTTACACAAACTGATCAAGAGCTAGCTATCATATTCATACCCAGAGAGGGTCTATTTGTCGCATGTGTTTGATTTATCCATCCTCATGATACCGAATCAACTCTCTGTGTGGATGCTGTGAGCCGAATGATCTGGAAACCACAGGATTATTCTTGATTGATTATAACACCATCTTAGGCAGAGGGGAATGTTATTATTTGTGGGTGATGATCATCCAAGAAATTTGCATGGCAAATGTTATTGGATCATGAATCAAACTAGTGGGGTCATGGGGGTGGGAAGTTGAAACTTGGAAAACTATCGGGAGGGATTATTATGATTGAGAATTAATTATTATTGAGAGAGTTGAGGTATATAAATATATCAATACAATGGCAAAAAGGTAAATGTAGACAATAAAAAGAATCCTAAATATATTCTAATACGTCCCCTCAAGATGGTGTGTCAAAAATAACATCAATCTTATTACATAGGGAAATGAGACATATAAATATACTAATACAAGGGGAAAAAGGTAAAAGTATAGGGACAATAAAAGGAATCTTAAATATACTCTAATTCGTTCTCTCAAGATAGTGTATCAAAAATAACATCAATCTCATGCGAACGGCGCAGACCGGTGATACGCGATTCTAGAAGGTGATCGCAGTCTACCGCCACCAACTGAGTACATGGACAACACGCAGCTCGCATAACCGAACTGCGCTACAAACAAACGATAATCAATCGCAGCTGCTTCTACGCCAAAGAAAAGATAGGATTGGGGGAAAGATAAGGTCACCAAGGTCGTCCGAGAACACAGAAAGGGGCATCGCGACTAGACAAGAAGTTCCACCAAAGAATGATTTCACCATTGCGCTCAAGTAGCATTAGCCGCAATAAAACGATACTCAACCTCAATGGGAGAACGAGCAATAATGCGTTTCTTTATAGAACTCCAGGAGATTGGATTAGCACTAAGGAATATAAGAAAAGCACCTGTGGAGGTACAATCAGTGGGGTTATCAGCCTAGTCTGCATCAGAGAAACCATGCAATGCCTAAGGAGTGTCTATAAGAAACCGAATACCAAGGGATCTTGTGCTTTAAGATAACAAAGGTGACGCTTGACTCCGCTTCCTCAATGGTGTTCGGGATAATGCGTATTACTAAATTGAGAGAGGTTATTCATAGCACAGGAGATATCCGGCCGAGTCATCTGGAGATGTTGGAGGCCACCAACCACCTGACAGTATGTGGTGGCATTGACCGACGCAATTCCATCATGAGCAGTTGGAGAATTACCTACGACAAGTGGTGTAGAGATAGGTTTGAAGCCAAGCATGTTATGTTTCCTCAGAAGATCAATGACATACTTTTGTGGAGACAATAGAAGACCCGTGGAAGTAGCCAAAACCTCAACACCACAGAAGTATGATAGTGCCCCGGATCCTTGGTGGAGAATTTACAGTTAAGTTGTCGAATAATAATGTCGACAAGTGAGGGGCCACTCCCGGTAATAATCAAATCACCAACCACCTGACGGTACGTGGTGGCATTGACCGACACAGTTCCATCATGAGCAGTTAGAGAAGTACCTACAACAAGCGATGTGGAGACAGGTTTGGAGCCGAGCATGTTATGTTTGCTCAGGGGATCAATGACATACTTTTGTTGAGACAATAGAAGACCCGTGGAAGTAGCCAAAACCTCAACACCACAGAAGTATGATAGCACCCCAAGATCCTTGATGGAGAATTTAGAGTCAAGTTGCCGAATAATAGTGTCGACAAGTGAGGGGTTACTCCTAGTAATAATCAAATCATTAACATAGACCAGGAAGTAGAGAAGCGCATTACCATGGGAATAACCAAAAAGAAACGAGTCTGGACGGGATGTAACAAAGCCGAGAGAGAGTAAGAAAGTGTGGAGCTCCTGGTACCAAGCTCGGGGAGCTTGTTTGAGCCCATAAGTAGCCTTGTGTAAATGACAGACATGATGCGGATAATCGACGCTATGCCATATAGACTCCTGAGATTCCTATTGAGAAAGACATTATTTACATCAAGTTGGCGAAGGCCCCACTTGCGATCGAGTGCAATGCTAAGAATAGTACAGACAGTGATGGGATTTATCACGGGACTGAAAGTCTCATGAAATTCAATACTCGATTGTTGGTGAAAGTCTTTAGCAGCAAGCCGAGCTTTATACCGTGCAGTAGAGCCATCGAGATTTTGTTTGATGCGAAACACCCATTTGTTTCTCACTATATTCTGCCCCGGGTTTAGGGAACAAGAGACCGCAGATTGCTCCTGATTTGAGAAGATCATATTTATCATAAACAAGCCGCTTGATCTTGAGCTCGCGATAATGCCGGGTTCAGAGAGGGGAAGTATGGTGTAGACCATATCTCGAGTTTGCCTTCACACGACATTTTTAGAGCGGGTTTGCATGGGATGAAGGTTTAGTGGGGGAAAGGGGATGGGTAATGGGTTGAGAGGATGTCTAGGTGAGGGTGGGGAGGGTGTCGAACCTAACAAGCCAACAGATTGAGACAAACTGCTGGAAAGGATGGGGAGATAGGGATGTAGGTTGGGGCGAGAACAAGGTGGACTTAGCCATCTCGTGAGCTAGAGGATTGATGGGGATGAACTTGGTAGTTCAAATGAGCTCGGCGATGCTGAAAAGTAGCCCGAGGTGAACGATGAGGCGAGGGAGGGTAGAATTTGTGTCTATTACCAGTGTTGTGGAGGTAGGAGGAGACACGAACAGGAAAACAGTTTTCACAAACTTGACATGACTAGACACAGAGTTTGTTGAGAGTGAGAGCAAAGTAGAGAAAGGCACTCTGAGTGAGGGAGTAGCCATGAAAGACACACGATTTAGATTTGGGGTCAAGTTTGTGGGAAGAATAGGGACGCAACTAGGGAAAACATAAACAATCGAAAACACGAAGTTTGGAAGGGTTAGGAACTTTGTTGAATAACCTTTCAAACAAGGAACCAAGAGAGATACCAACTTTATGTATTCTATTTATTAAATAAACAACCATAGCAAAGGCATACGGTCAGAAGGTTAGAGGAATGGAGGTCTGATGTAGGAGAGTGAGACCCGTTTCGACAATGTGTCGATGCCGATGTTCAAAATACCTATTATGTTCAAGAGTGTGGGGAGGTGTAGTGAGATGGAATATATCATGGGTTGCAAGGAAGGATCGAAGAGCTAGAAATTCGCCCCCATTATCTATATAAAGGGTTGTAACGGTGGTGGTGAAATAGTTTTCAACAAGGTTCTTGAAGGCGACAAATGTTGAATGAACATCCGATTTATGATGTAACGAGTAAAGCCAAATATACTTTGTGTAATGGTTAACAAAGTAATGTTGTAGTGAAAACCATCAGAAGAGGCAACCGAGGAGGTCCAAACATTAGAAAAGATGATCTCAAGTGGAGAGGAAGAGGTAATGCTTAATTTAGCAAAAGGTAACTTATGGCTTTTATTAATGTTGTAGGAGTTATAGGAGAAGGAACAAAAATGTTCTTCGGGAAGAAAAATACTTTAAACACTAAGAAATTTGCGAAAAAAGGGCAAAGACGGATGATCGAGACGATTAAGCCACATAAAGATAACGGAAAGCGAGGACCGAACTAAGGAAGACAGAGCTAGGGCGGAAGATGGGAGGGGGATTTCCTTTAGCCAATAATAGACACCATCCTTACGCTGCCCGCGAACCAGAGGGGCCCTTGTGTGACGATCCTGCACCTAAAAGAAAGAGTCAAAGAACAGGACATTAATAGGGTTATCGGCACAAAGGGCGGAGACCGAAATAAGGTTTTTAGACATATCAAGTACATGTAGCACATTGGAAAAAAGTAAAGGTGTAGGGAGAGAGGTAAGGGAGAAGGAGCCGATGTTGGCAATTGATAAACCTAAGCCATCACCAATGATAACATTGTCATAGGCGGTGTATGGCTCATGAAGAGTCATAACAGCAAGATCCGAAGTCACGTGGTGAGAGGCGCTCGAATCAATGGCCTAATCTGGAGAGGTACCAGGAGCGGGGTAATAGACTGCAGTGTGAGCATAGGGTGCAGCGAAGGTTGGGCGCAAAACTCGGGCAGGGGCAAGGGCGGGTGGTAGAGAAGCAAGGATCGAGGCGGAGAGATGACTGCACTGCCGAGCAGAGTGCCCAATTATACCACAAATTTGACAACGCCCAAGATAGTGATTGTGCCCGAGCTGGGGCGATGGAGTGGGATGTCACAGAGACAATGGAGGAGGATGCTCGAGGTAGTGATGCCCGAGGTAGTGGTTGTGTCCAAGCTAGGTCGATAATGCCCGAGCTGGGTGTTAGGTAAGGCCCATAACTGTTGAGACCGGTTATGGTTCTTGTCGCCACGGTTGTGTGATCGACGATGGGAAGAAGGGCTAGCCGAGGTAACCAAGGCAGTGGCCGGAGTAGTGATGGACGGTCCTGAAGAAACCGAAAGTTACAGTTGGGCCTTGTAATTAAGTAGGTGCTTAAACAATTCCTCAAATGTAACAGGAGTTTCTTGAACTTGTAGGACATGGGATTTGTTCGAGTAGGCCGGGTCAAGTCCATTCAAGACACGGATGGACAACTCATCAAAGTCAACAGGGACATTCATGAGGGCAAGGGAGTTAATGTTGTGTTTGACATCTTGCCTATAAACTATAATGGTTTCGATTACCTTGCTGAGGGCTGGCAAGATTTCGACGATGGATCATGATCTGTCCTTGCGAAGGAGAGGCATATGTCTTCTCGAGAGTAGTCCACGAGCCTGGTAAGTGGTGGGAAAAGATAAACTCCGCACTAAGGCAGAGACATATCCACAATTGCATTATAGCTAGCTTTGGTCTTGGTTTCCGAATCCGTAGAGTATGATTAGGATTTGGGGAGGGAGAAGCAACACTGGGCAAAGTTATCATCGCCGGAGGACACGGTTTTGAGCCATCAATGAATCCAAGTAAATTAAACCCGAATATGAGAGATGTGAATTGGAGACGCCACGCCGAATAATTCGTGGCTATGAGTTTTAGCGGTGCCTGAGTACTAACATTGAAAACAATTAAGTTTTGAAGTAGATCTGTCCTGTTCAAGACTGTCAAACGACAAGGAGACACGACGACAATGGTGAAAGAAAATTTGTCGACCATTGAGAAGGATAAGGACTAACAAAAAAGTCGGATCATTAGCGACGACGGTGGCTAGGTTTTTGCTATTAAGCTTATGGCTTTAACACCATATTATGAAAGAGACTTAATTATTATTAAAAGAGTTCAGATACATAAATATACCAATATAAAAACAAAAAGATAAAAACATAAAGACAATAAAAAGAATCCAAAATATACACGAATAGAGATGACCAGCATAATTACACGGCAATTAAAGTCATAATAATGAATGCTTTACACACATTATTTATACATAATGATATGGAATACATGAATGGGTGGGTGTTTGAGAGCAATGCCTAGCTATATCTCTCAAAGCATTAGCGAGAGCTAGCTCTTGTTTTTGTGTTAATATTAATAAATACTTGAACCTAATTTTTTTTTTTTTTTTTTTGAATCTCTTGATGTCGTGGTGTGCAAGACCACTGGCTGATAAGAACTTTAGTTGTTTATGTTTTTGGTTTCATAAATTTTTGTCGAATGGGAACACGTTGACCCTCTGGGCCGGCAAACCCTCTCTCCCTCTCTGTGTGGCGACAAGTGGAAGAAATCAACTCATTTTTAGAAACGAAGACTTGTACTCGCTTAGCTTCATGAAAATTTAACTCTATCCAAAATCTTCGTATCGTAAAATTTTCAACGATTCTAACTTTGGGCCATTTTCGTAAAATACGTCAGATTAATTTTCATTAGTAATAGCACAAGAAAACTGCTGGTAAAACCATTTTCTTAAAATGAAGTTAATGAAAACAATTTAAAATATGTTTTAAAATGCGTTACTATTCACAATCTCGTTTTCGTAAGCTCGATAAAGGTAAATCAAGTTTAAGACGCAAAGTGTATTAAAAGAAGAAAATGGCTGCCACAATCCCGCTGTTGCTTTATCTCAATCGACCAAATCCCGCCAGTTTTCTGATGACCAAAACAAAGGAAACAACACATAACAAGCCGATTCATATAAAATGTCAAAATAATGATTCATTTTCGTTTTCAAATTTTGTTTTCGTCTGACTGTAATTAAACGAGATTTTCCTCGTTAAATGTGCCTAAGGTTTTTGTTTGCTTGTTCTAAGGGTTTTTTTTTTTACTTCGCGAGTGTCCCCGAACGAATTCGTGCACACATGGAAGGCACCTTTAAATCATATTACATTCAAACTAATCTCCATTCGAATCGAGATGGATCATAAGGACGATAAAACTCTACTACATAACACGTGGTTCCTGCGACTAACTCGAGACTTTCTTGCTGTGCTATGCGTATCTCAACCATCTCACCTAAGGGTTTATTAAGGATAAGTTTTTGGAAACTTTTTATCTTTGTATTTTTTAATACATTTGGGCTTTTTTACTCTCATCAAATATTTGGTATTAAAAAGAAAAAACAATTTGTTTAACAATATTTTGTACAAAAAATGTAATTGTTTAACTAATAAATTTAAACATGCTAGTATGTTGTGGGTTTATGTATATATAATGTAAATTTTAGGGAGGATCCTTCACCACGAATCTTGGTGGTTGCGCTTTTTTTTTTTTTAATATACTTTATTATATTATGTCAATATTATGGTATGTCAAAATAATGCACGACTGTCGGCAGGCCAAAATGGGGGTTTTCCTTATCCGTACGGCTTATTTAAAAAATAATATCTAAAATATAATGTTTTAAAAACAAATTTCAATTTTACGGGGGTTTTTATTGATTAGGAAATATATATTTGAAAATCGCTGCCAATAAACGAATAATGAAAATCGTGACATGGCTAGTAAACTGGATTGAATGAAAATCGTATTTTGAATGAACGAGTTTTTTAGTTTTTTCTTAATATCGTTTTTTCCAAAGACGATTTCTTCAATTTTCAATTCTTTCGTCTTTTGAAAAAGACAATTTCTTTGGTTCTTGTTTTTAGTTTTTAATATCGAAATATTATCTTTTGAAAAGATAATATCTTTAAAGAAGATTTCTTTTATTATTTTCTTCACATATCGCATTTCGAAAAGAGGATTTCTACTTTGTCTTTTATGTTTCAAATATTCTTATCATTTTTTATTTTTTAAAATCTTTGCAACAATTTTTTTATAATTTTATAATAAATTATTATATTATAATTTAACATAAAATTACTATAAATATGTTGATTTTTTTTATTGAAAAATAAATATATTAAAGTTAATATTAATTTAATAGGTTTATCATTATTCATATATTATAAGATTAAATTATTTCCTTAAAAATATATTTTAAATTATATTTATTATTATAAATATATTTTAAATTAAATTATATGTTATATATATATTTTTATTTAATTAGTAATAAAATGACGTGTTATTAAAATATTAACATAAAGATAAAAATATATTTATAATAATAACTATAATTTAAATAATCTCTTATCAAGAGATAATTTAAAATAATATTTTTTCAAAATATAATTTAAAATAATCTTTTTTTGAGCAAATAATTTAATCATATAATATATGAATAATGACAAACATAAATTCAATTCATATTAACATCAACATATTTATTTGAAAAAATCATTAATATATTTATAATAATTTTATCATTAAATTATAATGTAATAATTTATTATCAAATTATTAAAAAAAAATTGCAAAGATTTAAAAAATACAAAAATGAAAAGAATATTTGAAATATACAACACGAAGTAGAAATGGCCATTTTAAAAGAAGAGATGAGAATAAAATAATATAATCGTCTTTTTTAAAAATTATACTGAAACAGGTTTTTGAAATTAGAAGAAATCGTTTTTTCAAAAGATGATATTGAGAAATGAATAAATGATATCGAATAATTTTAAATCAAACTTGTTTATTCGAAACACGATTTTCAAATATTTATTCCCTAGGTCAATAAAAACTACTATATAATTGAAAATATTTTAAAACATAGAAAACCAAACTAGTGTCTATGAATGGGGATTAGAATTTTTTTCAACTATAAAACTCGCTCTTATAATGATTAAAACTTTTATATCATTTAAATAATAATTTACTTTTTAAAATCTATATTTTTAAACAAAAATTTTAAACTACATAAATTTAAATAAGTAGATAAAATCATCTTGTAAAACTAGGTATCATATCACAACCAGCTTTTTATAACTCAAACTTTTTTTTTTTTTGTTTTTTTTTGAAAGAATAAAACAAGGTCACCAGTCTGACTCTTAACTCCTATATCAGCGGTGATTGGGGAAAATCTACAACGGTGGGCCCCACTGTGATTCCCCCACTCCCCTAATCATTGCTCGTTCTCCCCGTTTTGTTTTTTATTATCTATTACCGTTTTCCTAAATAAAATATATCCAGACAGACCCCACTACAAAGTAAAGTAATCATTAATAAGTAATTACTTTTATTTGTACCATAATTTTCATTTAATCATGTTCTTATTATCAAACAACCTGGACTCGAATGTGGAAACCGTTGATGAAATTTACAAATTCATTACGGAACATCTTGCACAATGGTTCTCACTGCGATACATCTCGACGGAGACGGGATGCCAGAAATTCGTAGCACGGAATATCACATATATCATCGGGAGCATATCATCGATATTTGTTACAGCTCTTTCGGACAATTTTGTAAACGAAAGTCGTTTAAGGGAAAAATCGAAAAAAATCGTCCAATATCAACGATATATAACTGATATATCAGTAAATGACCGATACATCCAACATTTCCATATGAAAAATAGACAAAAATGCAACATGTGAATGTGGTCGCCAGATACGGGGCCTAAGGCCGCATTCTAAAAGGGCCTATCAGATATAAATTATTGCCAGAATGGCCTGGCTGCCTATTTTTAAGCAGAATGCGGTCCGAGGCGACCACTTCTTTCGCCTACCCGCAGGACCGACCCTGCATGTGAAATAAAATCCAGTTTTGAGACAAAACGACCGATATATCGGCCGATATCTCCGATATATCGATCGATATATCGGCCAAAACCAAAAGGGCCTCCACTTATGGAACTTGATAGGAAATATCTGTTTGCTTTGAAATCAGGAAGACCAGTTAACTTCCCTAAACTGGTCGGGCAGCCTTCCTACCTTCCATTTCAAATTTGGTGAACATCTATTTGCTTTGATATTTTATTTTATTTTTTATCAAACTTTAACTATTTCTTTTTTTTTATCAATTAAAAATTAGATTATCTCCTTTCATCTTTATCATTAATGACATTACACATCACTTCTTTAGAGTTTTATTCAATCTGATTACTTCATTTAAAACTAACCGATATGCTTTTCATTTTATCTATGAATATGTTTGAGGCTTAACTCAATGATCGATAAAAATAAAATACTATAACATTATAATGCCAAGTAAGTAAATGTTAAAAAAAAAAAAAACAATTATCGTCATATTATAAACAAGAATTCGGTATAAATTTTGACACATCGATCTTTATTTTTGTTTTGAAATACCATAGCAATGTAATATCAATGTGTATATTTCATTATTAATGTCATTTTTACACTTTTATAAGGTATTTCCATGAATTTCAAAGCATTTTCATTAATTTCCGATATATCGATATTCATATAAAAATATCCATCGATATATCCGATATATCCGTAAAATCCAAATACCGATATATCCGTCGAAACCGATATTTTTAACCTTGGTAGCCCGTGATCATGCCGATACTTTCATTGTTGTGAAATTATCTCGATCAATTGGATGCTTTTACAGTAGTTAAAGTAATCCTTGAGTCTCAAAAATAAGGTTATTGTTTTATTTGTGAAAAGGTCTGCGAATAAGGTAGCTCATATTTCTAGCAAGAGCTTCTAATTCGATGTCAGATACTTGTATTTTCGAGGGATTAGCTCGAGCTTTTGTTGCTATCATTAATTAATGTTGATTATTTCCCGTAAAAAAAAAAATCAGTAATCTTATTTCTATTTATATATATATGTAACGTAGATGACAATAATCTATTATTATTATATTAATTCTTATTGTTTTTTTTTAAGTTTTGATTATGATTATGATTCTTATTATTATTATTCATTTACTGATACTTGTGTGAGTAGAAATGGCAGTGGGTGGTGGGTTTGAGGCAGTTAGTTAAAAATTTCTTATCCCATTTAGCTTTATTTTACTGATGATTTTTTAATATTTAAATTCTTAAAAACTTTTAATTAGGTTAAAATTAATATGTTTTATAAATTATTAAAATACTATAATTTTCTACAACCTATTTTCTTAAAAGTATATGATGATCACATAATAATAATTATTATTATAATTATAAATAAAATGAAAAAATAATATAAATTATATTTATATATAATTAGTATGAGACGGGTAATGAACGATACTTAGTGTCCTGAATTTAAAAAAAAAAATTAAATAAAATATGAAGAGTAAAAATTAAGTTTCTAATATAATATGTCCACGAGCCTAACTCGATTGGTTTAAACGTCAATATTTAAAAAGGTTGTACATGAAAGGGATTCATAAAGGCAATTTATTATATTGTTTTAAAAGTACTCAACTTAAAGTATATATAAAATATGAAGAGTAAAAAGTGAAAATAATTATTATAAATAAAATGAAAATAATATAAATTATATTTATATATAATTAGTATGAGACGGTGGAATTGAAATAATACTTAGTGTCTCCTGAATTTTAAAAATATTTTAAATAAAATATGAAGAGTAAAAGTTAAGTTTATAATATAATATGTCCACAATCCTATCTCAATTCATTTAACGCCAATGTTTAAAAAGGTTGTACATGAAAAGGTCCATGAAGGTAATTTACTATATTCAGCTTAAAAAATAATTAACTTTAATAAATAAATAAATAAATATATATATATATATATATATATTGATATTTTAATATATTTAGAATATGTAAGGAAACCTACGTCAAATAAATGTTGTTACTAGTACGTACGGTGCCATTTGCTTTTTAATAGTTACTGGTTATCTTTAATCTATATTCACATTTCAAATCTAAAATGTTTTTAGAAGTATTTCAATTTATGTTTTTAGAAAAGGGTCCAACTATTAAAAATGTTCTCATTACAACCCTATTAAATGTAGCAAACAAGCAATAATAAATGCAACCATCTTTCTGTTGAATTAGGAAAATAAAGTTGAAATGAGAAAAATAAATAAATAAAGAATAAAAGCTTCTGATGGTTAGTTGATGCCACAGCATAAAGAATACATCCTATATTAAGTATTTTCTGTCTTTGAGTCTTGAGAGAGGCTCGAAATTGTGAAATGTCAATTTCAGACCAAGAAAATGGGTTTTTCTTTTTCAGCATTCAGTATGGATGAGACAAAATTAGACAACTAAAGCATATCCCAAGTCAATTCAAACTGTAGAACACAAAAATATCTGAAACTAGAGAAATGGCAGATTTCAAAATGAAGAAATATATAGTGTTTCATGCAATGACTGAAGACATTTCCAATAATTTGGTTACAAATAACGATCGAGAGAGTTAGAAATGATTGTAAAGTGACAAGGATTCCTGTGTGTTTTGTTTAGGGAAATAAAACCCAACCCTTTTCTCAATTGAAAAAGATATCTTGACTTTTCAAAATCTTTTGGAGTCTATGAATACTCATTTCTTAGGAACTAAGGACAAGACGTCCATTTTTGAGCAAAAAGATCAATGTATCTTTTATTAAGGAAATGTTAAATTAAATTTGATGGTTTTAGGATAAAAGATGCTAATATTTCAGGAGGATGGGTTAATAGAAAACTAAAATGAAACTATTAAAACAGACTAGAAATAGATATTTGCAACAAGACTTGTTTTTATAAGTCCAGACATTTCACAAGATAATGACAATTTTCTTCATAGGATGTTTGAAAAATTTACAATTAGTTTTATAATTTTTGTAAATAATTTCAATCAAATCTAGGAAATTTACTTTCATAAAAGAGAGGAGTGTGACAATTATATTTAATACGATCCAAAATTCTTTGAACGAAAGGACTATATACTTAAAATTATGGTTAATGTGAATCACTATTATTGTTACAAAAATAATATATGTTTGTAATTTCTAATCTTCTAGCAATTAGAAACTCATAAGTGGGGAGAGATTCCCTTAGGGTTAATCATAGAAATTTTTTTTTTTATATTCAACATTAAATTTAATTTCCAAATCCAACTTATAATTTTATATCTACAATGCACCAAAAAAGATTTTCTCGTTGCCCATGTAGCTGATTTAAGGTTGGAACCTTATCTGGTGTAGAATAACTCCATAGAATGATATTTTTCATAGGGCTACAAGGAATTGAAATTGATTTAATATCTAAGAACACATTTGGAGGTAGGAAATTTGAAATGGAGTGAACATATATTCCACTCTTTTAGTCTCATTCTAATTGATGTATTGTAAACTATTTTCTTCCCCCATAAAGAGAGACAGAGACATCATGATATTAAACTCCAATAATTTGTCCATGTAATTTAAACCCAATAATTTGTCCATGTAATTAAACCCAATAATTTGTCCATAATCTAACTTTTTAACTATCTCCTATACGTTCATTTTAGACCAACTTCAATATATTTTTTTATGATTAATAATTTCTTTCAATACAGTAGAGTCTCCACCCTTTTTAGTACTGAAAAAAATTGTGTTTTTTACCTTATTTATCTTTTTATGATTTTGCTCAAAGACTATCACATCTGTGAAGATTCTCCATCCTAGTTTTAAAACAGTTTTATTGACATCCTCCATTTTCCTAATCCTGGACCTCTTTCAGATTAGGGTCTGCATCCCTTGCTACCAAAGAAACACTTTGGTTTCCACTATAATGAATCATTGAAGGGTACTGCTTAATTATTCTGTCTTGAATAAACATTCGATGGTAATTTGGTTTTTGGGAAAAATGAAATAATAATTTACCTATAGCTATAAGATATTAGACTTTTACTTAGCAGACAAGTTTTTGGGTAAATACAGTTAATTTGTCTAAGTAATTGTTTTGAGATAAACAACTTCTTTAACAGGACATTAACGTAAACCTTTTTAGAGTATTTGTTCTTAATATCTCTTATAAAAAATTGTCAAAACTTACTATATATATTATGGCCTGATTTCAAAAACAAACTATTTTCTGATATATATATATATATATATATATATATATATATATATATATATATATATATATATATATATATATATATATATATATATAATTGGTAACAATACCCTTGTATTTGGAAGAAAAAAAAATCATAAAATCAGACCTAAAAATGATACGCTTATTCACTGTAAAACCCACACCCAAATGTGTAGGTGGTGAAAAAAAAAGCAAAGTGATAGTATCACATGATTCAGCAAGCCCCAAATTTGTCAATGACCGTAGACTCAGTGAACCAGGAAAATGAGGGGAAAAGATCAGATATGATGATGAAATGAATTGAAGAGGGCCATGTATAAGGTCATACCTGCCAATTAATATTCCATTCTTTATCTTTGATCAATCTCTATTTCTTCTGAATTCACTATGCTTTTCTTAACAATCAAGCATAAAATATGGAGCTAGCTTTCTTAATTTATTAATAAATAGTCAACTTTGCAAGTAAAGAGATTTGGCGAGAAAAAGGCAGTAAATTGACGCCAAAAGTGGGTTTGGGACTACAAGTTGATTGCCGGCAGATTCCAAGGTTTGCCTGTTTTAAAAATTGAGGACAAGCTAGGCACCATGTTTTAGTTTCTTCCCAACCCAACAAAGGATTGAGATGTTTGGGACGTGAGAATCTTCTTCACAGGACACAACCTACTTTATCAGACTCCCCGTTATACATGTATGCTTAATATTAGCAACTTCAACTCAAAAACCATGCACATAACCTGAAGATCATCACTATGGCTGTTTCTGAGGGCTGGCCTGTTCGTAGTTCATACAAGCAGATCCAAGGACCAAGAACAAGACTTGTTGTCAATAATGTGCTTTAGACATGTCGCTATATTGATGATAAGATGGAATAGATATTTTAATTATAACATCAAAGGTTTCAGAATGCATTGCAGCATTTGAAGAATCGTAACGTGAAGCAGAAAAATGTATTGTGCCATACGTACTAATATATGGTAAAAAGAATCCAGTACTGCATCAATGATTCCATGATGATCGGATAGTTGGTCACAGTCTATATATGTTTAATTAGCTAAACGGACAAAATATAAACTTGTAGTTGTAGTACTACTGAAACTTTTGACCCATAAAAAACCACTCGATCATAAAGTGGCGTCCGTGAAATATCTTTCCTTCCCAACAATCCCCAAGTCCAATTTGTGCATGCCCGGCCATGAAAATTATTTTTTTAGTTTCAGCTTCTTCAAGAAATTAAGTGGTGGTGGTGGCTTACTGGTTTGGTTCTCTCCCATGGGCATGCAGATAATCAAGAAGCAGACAAAGGAAGGGATGAAAAGGTGTGGGCAGTAAACACAAGATCTTCGATGTGATCTCCACAACCTTCTTTCCTGAAATGCCTATTCCTATTTAAGTACACAGGCGCAAAGCATACCCCGGATAAGAAAATGGAGCTTTCAAGTCTGTAATGCCTGCAGCAGCTAGGCTACCCTAGGCTTCATTGGAGAACAGCTTCATTTCATTGGTGTGGTGTAGTGTGGATCTTTCTGGTCAATATAGGCCAATTGACTTGCACCACAACAATGATATATATAGAAAAGCCTTAATATAGCCTCCCCATAGTAACTGTGACTAAAAAGGAAATTGATAACAGCAAGCTTTCCATGGCCATAGAAGTAGAGCATAAAAACCATATCCCCAAGTTGAAGAATCGAAAAGGAAACAATTCTTTTCTCCATGAAACATCAGCTTCATGGAGTTGGATTAATAGAAGAGGGACCACATGAGCGCAAATACTAATTATCATGGCATTTTGCACTTCTCTTATGGGTATTGTCTTAATCTTCCAAAGCTGATCTTGAGGACTCAATTACCCATTATCCCCCCACTTGTGCTCTTTATTATTATTATTATATATGGAATCTGGATGAGCTAGCTCCATCCCCCACAATCCACATACAAGATGGAAAGCTTTGGTTTACGCTGCATACAGGTACAGCACCACACACACACACACACACACACAGAGGCAGAGACACAGACCACATGCAGTACTGCTAACATAGATATAGCCATAGGTTGAAATTTTGAATTATACAGATTCTACCCAAAGAGGAAATTAAGAAAGACATGCATGTATATCCTTGCATCAATCAATGGCAATCTACACTAATTAACGGTACTGAAAACATATCTTCCATCGAAAAAGCACATAGTGCAAAAACTACTACTCAGCCATGGAACTAACGAGTCATAAGTATAAGTTTATGTATGTATGAAGTATTCATTCATCTATATCGATCTCTCATGTAAATTATCTACCATGCATGCATGCAATGAATGATCAGGAAGAGAAAGCTGATCATCATCATCATCCAGCCAAGTCGTGGAGCAACTGCGCTCCCATCAAGTTTCTGTAAGGCAAGTTCTGTCCTTCTCCATCTAAAAGCGAGTACTGAACTGGTTGGCAATCTTCAATGGGGTCTCTTGGGTAGAAAAGTGAGCTCTGTGACGCTGGTGAGAATGTTAAGCTCACCCCGCTTCCTCCATGCCCATGCTGCTGTAAGCCCAGCGTCAACGACACTCCCCCGCTGCCACCGAAATTCTGATGCCCACTCTCGTTTGTGAAAGAAACACCTCCGCCCCCCTCAGTGTGCTGATGACTGTAAGAGGAGAAATCCAACTCCATGGCGCCAAAGGCCTCCGCTACTCGGCCGAAATTGGGGTGGAAATTGTGGTTTTGGTTTTGGTTTTGGTTTTGGTTTTGGTTTTGGAGGCTTTTTCCATTTTTAGGGTCGTTTTTCTCTGGGTTGTTGACGATGGAAGAGAGGCACTCGGAGTCTATTCCAACGAGTTGATCGGCCGTTGGCTTTTGATCTTCGATGCTTGGCTGGGTATGGGGATGGGGATTATGATTACTGTCTTCAACGTTTGTAGGACCATGATGATCTGGAGAGTCCGGGCTGTCTCGCTCCTTTGTTTCTTCCAAGTACATCTCTTCCACCATGGGTTTCCATAGCCGGACCCTTGCGTTGATGAACCAATTCGATACCTGTTGAACCACATGTATGTAAGTACTAACACGGCATCATCCAATGATTCATAGACACATTAAAATAATGGATTCTGAGAAGATATTCTCCATTGAAAACATAAATAATTTCCATCAAAGAAATTAAAATAATCATTCATGGGGGAATTTTAAAAAGGGAGGGTGGTAGACTATAGTATATATAGATGTGGACGTGCCTTGGCTTCTTGAGAGACCGGTTTGGTGGGCTAAGATGTGCTTATCTACATCGCTGATACCCTGAAAGAGTTTCATGAAACACAGTTACTCATAAAGTTAACATTCAGACTATGTATTGTACTTTTACTGGTTGTGTAAGGAGAATGGAAAATAATTGAATGGAAAAGAAGGAGATGGGTCACTGTGCATATATGAAAAAAATTTTTTGGAAAAGCAATAAGAGAGAGAGAGAGAGAGAGAGAGAGAGAGGGGGAGGAGGGAGAGAATCAAACCCACACAAAATAATGAAATATGAGCCAAGAGAGGCACAAGGAAAATAATATGACAAGTGAAGCATGGTATCTGAATGATGGTAGACAGAAACTACCAAAACAATGGGGCTGTTTTTGTGAAAAAATGATTGAGACTTGATAGAAGAAGTTGGGATAGTACAACCGCAACTCTTGTTTCTTATTCGTTTCAAGAAAACTTTGATTCTCTCAGTAAATCTACTTTGGTTGTGAAATATTACTTTACTTTTCTTTTTTTAATATAAATAAATAGGGAGGAGATGATATGATTGCTGTAAATTAAGTAAGATGCCTGTAAGTAAGAGTAAGAGTAAGAGGAGGATGGATGGAGAAGAAGAGATAGATAATTACGGGTGGAGGAAGTGCCTGAACAACCAAGCTCTCGAAGCACAGAGACAGATCTCCGGTAAGCCCCGTTGGAGGTCTCCATGGATGAGTCTCCATAATGCTCATCTGCTGAAAGGCCCTCTGTTGCCTGAGAGCTTGATCAAGAAGCTTAAGCCTAGGGGTCTCCCCTCGTGTTGTGCCTGGTGCAACTGGGTCTTTCTCTCCCATCGCCTTCTTTATCCCATGAATCTGACCAACTATCCCGTCTCTCAGACATCGAAAATGCCTTGACATGGCTTTCGAAGCCAACATGAGGCCACCGCTGCTCCCCTTTCCAGCTACCGATTCGAACGATGAAACAACCGCTTCATCTGACGCAGCTTTGTATCTCTTATCAACCTTAAACAACCACGAGATCACGATCACGACTACGACTACCACCACCATCACAAAACAAACAAACAAGCAAACAAATGAAGTATCCTGAAAATTCAGAGTTACAGCCATGAAAACGAGGCTAGTAAAACAAAAATAGGAAGCCAAAGCCATGAAATGAGAAAGGAATAGAGGTTTCTGAAATTAAATGGAAATGCTGAATTGTCACGACGTGGGGTGTGGGGAATAGGCATTAATGGAAAGGCCACCAACAGTCGCTCAATTAGTTCAAGATTCATCAAGTCTCCCAAACATACATCAATGGTCGATCCATCGATCGATCGATCAACCACCCAAGTAAAAGTTTAAAAAAAAAAAAAGAGACTTAAAATTAAAACCCTCGTACTGGTACTGTGTCTACTGGTTTAGATCCATGGAAACCCCGCTTGCCCTTTTTTTGCTTAATCACTCAATTATTTATATCCCGGTCCGGACTCCGGGATGAATGGAAAATTGAAGAGCAAGGATATCTTTTGTTTGGAGCATGATATGATGGAATAGAAATAATAATTAATATAGAGATAGATACCTCCTCAAGCATTGAAAGTGTTTCTTGATTTTCTCTTCTGCACCTAATGAGTTCTAGAGGAGTTAAGAGATGGCTTTCTTGAACAACTACTATACCTGGTCTCATCCAGCTCCCACTCCCACTGCTTAGCAGGCTTTGCTTAGGTGGATGGATTTTGGTTGTGTTCCAAGGTTGCAGAACTCCTTCAGAAGCTGCTGAGCAGGAGCCAAGTACTTAGAGTTCCTCAGCTGGAAGTTACCTTGATTCGGATTTACAGCTTTTCCCACAAACCCATCCTGCATCATCATTTGTTGCTCTTGGATGGGGATGGGGAGGATGGCTGCTGCTCCAGATTTTCCAAAGAAGCCATCTCTACTTGAATTTGAATTTGGAGAGAGAAACCTCATATGATGATCATCATCATCCTGTTGACCTTGATGATGATGATGAGGAGTAGGAGTGTGTCTGAGTTCAAATGATTGCAACCCAATACTGGAGGGATTGGTGGAACTGAGAGAGAGTGAGAGACCTTGACTGGGCCTCTCGTTTCCTTCACAAGGAAACACACACCTCAAAGAAGAAGAAGAAGAGGGATCATCAACCATCAATCTGTTCTCCTCCTCCACCTCCTCCTGCCATGCCGGTGCAACCATCAGATTCTCGCTTGTTGTTGTTGTTGTCTGAGAAATCCCAGTTGCGAAATCAGACTTGTTGAACTCGTGCTGATAGAAATCGGCCGTCGTCGTCTTAGAAGAAGAGGGTCCCGAGTGGTCTCCATGTTTCCCAAAGAACCCTTTCCACATCACGGAGTTGGCATCACTTGGTTGCTGCAGATTCAGATTCTTTTGAGGAAACCCTATCATCTCCATGCCTGCAGTAGTCAAGTTGAACATTCCCAGCGTTGGGCTCAAAGCTTTGGATCTGGTTCATCAGATGGGCCTGAATCTGGGTGGATGAAACATCAGAGTAAACATAGCCAGCAGCAGCAGATGACACCACCATATTCCTTGATTTCTCCCCAGCCATACAGCACCACCAAGGTCGTCTTCTTGCCTCTCGCCTCGCCTGTCGGTTCTGATGATTCTGCAACCACAATTTCATCAAGATCTGTCCTCACCCGCACAACCCAAAATCAAAACAAAGCCAAGATCAATAAACAACGTCCATGAAAACCCTTTTCAATCGTCTGTCTGTCTGATCAGAAGAGAGAAAAGGATCCAACTTAATCACTCCTCAGTTCTATTACTCTACAATGATCAAACGAGATCGAGCCAGACAGAGATAGCTTACCTGCTATTCACAAGAGGGAATTAACTTCTATCTTAGTTATGCAGTTGGTGGTGGGAGATTGGGGATGAAATGAAGCATTGGTCTACTACTCAGACTAGGCTTAGGAAGAGGCGCGGGACGGATGATGCCATGAAAGCCAGCCTAGGGAAGGAAGAAGACATCTCTTCACAAGTAGAAGATCATCAGATAGAGTATTACGACTCTCAGTTCCTACCCATGATCATCATTTCTTCATATATGCCTGCAAGCGGGCTGCTCCTTCTTCTCTCTCACTCTCTCTCTCTCTCTCTCCTGTTCTCTAAGTGGGTCAATGCATCATCATATAAGTACATCCAAAATAGACTTCTGCACCCAAATTCTCAATTACTTGATACCTCTAACAATTAAATACCATGTTAAAAAAGCTTTATTATATTAAATCGATAACTATAGTCATAGGCCATACATAATATATAATATTAAAAATGCATATAAATAGAAAAGGAAAAGAAAAAGTATTGATACTGTGAAACAGGAGGTAGCAGGACCAACAAAAAGCAATCATCTTTGCCTGCTGGCACACAAACTACAAGCCGCCACATGACCAATACCACCCTACCTCTTTACATAAACAGAAGAGACTTTTTTAGCCTCCTGAAAATGTGAAAGAAATTGATATTTAGGCAGAGAAACAGCAGAAAAATGAAGAAAAGGAAGTAGAGATTTTATGGGGGCAACTGGCAGGGAGAGTACAGAAGTGGGAGTTGTGTCCAGGCTTTTTCAGATGGGTTTCAGTGATCATTAGGATGGGATGGGGTGGATCAACTGATATCTATGAGAGATGATGGAGAGGGATGATGGTTTAGAAGACCTAAAAGTTGTTTGGAAGAGAAAATAGGATAGCTACACAGAGACATGATGCCTGGAGACTGAGAGATCTGAGAATGTTGTTCCTTAAATTAGACTGAAGAGGGAGGAGGGAGGGAGAGGAGGAGGAGACAGATTAGTGGTCCCTCCCTCCTCCCCTCCTCCCTCCCCTCCCCTCCTCTCCCTCTCCCTCTCCCTCTCTCTTCCAAGTTCCAACTAATTCACTCCCACTCATGACTCATTTCCCCCTCTCAACCTACAAAGTCCCTCTCCCTCCTCCTCCACTTCCACTCATCACTATCTCTATCTCTCTTTTCTTCTTTCTTTCTCCCCCTCCACTATACATGGGACCACCCTTTCCTTTACTCTTCCCACAATTTTGCATGCCCTACTCCTTCGCACCAACTTCTACCCCATTTCACCTCCGGGGCCACCCTTTATAAATAGGTGCTCAAATTCTCCCTCTCTCTCTCATGTATTATGCCAAAGAGTCAAGACTACTCCCAAAATATTCCATTTTGTTGGAAACTGTTTCTTTTCCATGGTGTGATGTTTCTGCTTGAACTTTGCTTCTTCATGATTCCCATCCTTACTTTTATTGTTCATAATATTATATCATCATCTCTCTATATATGTTCATCAGTTGATGTGATCCCCCCCCTCCCCCCACTTTACTGCGGGGGACTTGTCAACGACTCCACAGTCCACACACATGTATAACATCGGCTATTATTGCTAGCTCTTGAAAATTTTGACCAAACCACGAGTTCAATGCATTAAAAAAGGAATATCTATATGATATGAAAACTTTTGATACTTTCTTTCCACTCTTTTCTATAATCTATCACACTTTCAGAGTTCGTATTTAAAAAGGTTTATGTATGCAAGAAGAAATAAATATCCTATTATATAAAATTGTAATTTTTATGTGAATAAAAATTTTGTAATATTAATATTCCTTTAGTCTCAATTCCAACTTTTATAAATTCAAGGAGTGAACATCCAAAGTTTATTTCCCAAAAAAAAAATAATCACAAATAAGAATTAATAACGTAGTAACATGAATTTAATCATTAAAATACCATCATTTACCATAAAAAGAAAAAAAAACTTTTTAATGATGATAGAGAGAAGAAGATAAAAATAAGAAAATTAAACTGATACGATCCCGTATTAATTCCATATAATTAAGAGTATGGAATGATATTTAAGCTTGATTAGTTCTTTCATTTAATAGATTAAGTATTTTGATTCACTTTTTCTATCGCTTTAAGATCTATCATCGCAGATCGCAGCCATCGCCATTAATAACCGCAGCGCCATTCGTCGATACTAATCAAAAATATGAGTCACCCAACGCCCAACGCCGTCGCAAACGTCCGATTTCTCGCTTAATACGAAATGACATAATCCCCCATATCGACCCACACAAATAAATGAAATAACAGCATTTAAACTTAATTTAAATCTCCCGTCTAATGTACTCAATCTTGACAGATCTTTCCATTAAACTTACGTACCTATCATTGGTATTGGGAATCCGTGATACGTAACGAAAGATGCCCAGAGTGAATACTGGGGTCAATATAGCTCACTAAAAATAAATATCATCCACAAACGCCCGATTTATTAAAAGATACGGGAATAATACCATCCCATGTCGATTTCATTTAATAGACTAATCTTTGGTTACACAATTCTATTAGTATGGTTAGCTATCATATAGACTACATCCATGGTTCGAAAATTACACAAAAATGGAAGTAAAAATGAATATATATCCCATGTTTGAAACCTAAAGAGGACGCGCGAGGTAACACCGTATGTTGTGGTGACGCGCAGAGGAATAGGAGTGAGGGTGGTGGGTGGGTGGGTGGGGCATACATACAGCTTTAATTTTTGTCCGTTAGTAAAGCAGGTGGTCCTCACCGCTTCGGCCACTTCCCAACGCCGACGTCACCAACTTCCTTACACTGCGCACCCTCGGCGCATCTTTACCACTCTCCCCCCTCCCCCCCATCCATGACGTAATCTCATCTCCTCCTCCTGCCTTCAGCCTTCCCCCCGGGCCCCTACTGCTCCTGTTATCGTAATTTCACACGATTTGTATTTAAGGTGGAACAAATAAAGTGCACACTGCGCACCCCCAACGGGCACGAGCAACGGGCAACGGGCAACGGGCAACGGGCCTTTTCGTTTTTTTATTTAATTTTGTTAGCTTTTAAAAGGAAATTGTACGGGGAATCGCTTTTAAGGAAGATCAGCAGGGTGAATTCGCAAAACCCCCCAGAAAGGTGGGGTGTGGAGAGAAATAATAAACTGATTCACGCAGGCAGCAGCAGTCCGGGTTTGAATCTGTTTTTCAAGAGTGTTTTCTGAAACAGTTTCGTGGTTTTAATTCTACTGGCTACTTTTGGAACTTAGAAGTTTGAGAGCAGATGATGATGGAACTCAGTAGTAAGATAAGGAAAGAAAGAGCGGTGGATTGGTCCACGGCTATCCGATGGAACTCAGCTTTTTTTAATCTCAACATCAGTTTTGGACCTCTCTATGGACTATGGACTATGGACTATGGATGGCCCCCCACACACCCATTTTATGTCTTTTTTCTTTTTCTTTTATTTCCAAGATCATGGATTGCTTTTGGAAAATTGTTTATAAATTAATTGCGGGGGTAGGGTTGGATGCGTGCCCCTTTGAAATGATGGACTCTTGACACTTTACTGCTCCATTCTTTCTATATATATATATATATATATATATATATATAGATATATATATATATATATATATATATATAGATATATGTATATATTTTGGACACTTGTAATATTAAGTTCATTTTTTTAAGACTTTTGAATTTATTTATTTCTGAATTAATAACATCATAAAACGAATGTAGCCTATTCAAATTCACCATAATTACGTTTTCACAGAAACAAATGTACTTAGAAAGATCTTCAATTCATTCTCATTTTTTTTAACTACTTTAACTAAATTTCCTCACGAAAAATTCTCTCCAACCCATTTTCTATTCCATTCTCTATTTTCTACTAATCTAAATAAATTCTCACATCAAATACGAAGTTCCATTCGTTCTCCTTAAATTCCCTCTTTCATCTTTTTTTTTTCTCTATATCTCTTTATATATAATGCTTTCACCTTTTTAAATTATTTGTTAGATAAATAGAAATGCTTGGCCTGAATTTATTTTTAAAAAAGCTGCTAGATAAAAATAAATGAATTTAATATTTAAATATATTTCGAAAGAACTATTTTCATAGTTTTTATCGAGATGGCTTCTTATATATATATATTTTGGACACTGTAATGGCGAAGCTCATTTTTTAAAGACTCTCGAAGGTCTTTTTATTTATTATATAATTCGAATTAATAACACCATAAAACGAACAGAGCTATTCAAATTTTGACCATAATTATGTCTTCACCGAGCTGTTCATATTTAGAAAAATATGAATATTAACGTATTTCATTAGAAACGTTCTTGAAAAGAATCATTATATCTGGACATAAATTAAAAGAAGCCTCTATAATAATTATAGCAATTACAATAGTTAGTGATTTCTTAAGTAAATTTTTTGATAATAATTTTACTTCAAATCTATCATGAAATTTTTATTCTTGTCGTACTAATCAATTGTTCGGATATTGTGTATATCGTTAATTTAATGCATGATTAAAAAATTGTTGGGTATTTAATGTCAGTAGTGGTCCAATTTTTCCAAAGGTTGGTAGAAAACAGTAGCATGCCTCCTCTTTCATCAACAACCCTACAATTCGTTTTGACATTTCTTTAACTCAACCACTTCTGGGTATTTATGTTATTTTTCGTTTCTTTTCAATATTATATATATAGAGTTCGGATTGAGATGGGTATAGACTACAGGAACAAGTTGTTCGTCTGTTTTTTTATAGCCAAAACATGTTTTTCTAAAACATCGTTGGTCATCTGTTTCCACTTCTTCCATTGTAAATATCAAAATTCTTCATCCCCTTTTTTTTTTATTCTTGTTGGAGATTCTAAAAACAAGGTGATTCTAAGTTTCTTTAACTGGAATGTTTTCATACAACACTTATTCTCGAACTAAACTATATCCGGGGAGCATTTATGTGAACGTTATGTAAAGATTTTGAACCAAGCTTGCCATACATCATTTGGCCGTGCCAGAATACCGCCAAACACGCTTCACGCTGACTGACAGTTCCGTGTTTATCATCACGCCCTCGTTCGAAATCGGTCAACCCAACGCAGCTCGCGACAAATACCAGTTAAAACGGTGAAACACGCTTGCCATAAGCGACGTCGCATCACGATAAGCGTAGGCGAACGCAATGATACGCCCCGAGATGAAGCAAGGGCCGAATGGGAGACGGAGGAACCGTGTGCCATTGATCGCCATCTTGCTCGATACCACGCTGAGATTTTCTAAAAACAACAGATTTCTCGCTTTCTTTAACTAATGCTTTTCTCTTCATACAACACTTATTCAACTAAACTTACATCGAAGATTTATGGGGAACGCAGTGAACATTCCGTAACCGCGCTGTTTACATCGCGGCCGTGCGCAGGACACGCTTCAAATACGCCCACGCGATCCGATCGCTCTCAGCCTACCATCAACAATTCTTGACTACATACATTGTCAAAATCTCCATAAACCATTTCCAAACTCCAAACTCCAAACTCCAAACTCCATACAACAATAACTTGAATATCTTATCACACCGTTTATGATAAATTCGTGTATTTCTAATAAATAAATAATTGAAGAGAAAAAGAAAGGATAGGGAAATGAATAAATAAATAAATAATTGGATAAGGGAAAATCCAAGAAAAAGTGCATGTTTACAGTAGTACTGGGTGGCTTTTATGGATGTGGGTTTCATTTTTAAAGCATACGACTGACAATATGAGAATTGACCATTTCATATTCATATTCATATTCATATTTTTGTGGAAGAGACATTATCAGGAAAAGTGGCATCACTGGTAGGGTGTCTGGGTACTATCATTTTCAGAGGTCAAACTACAAATTCTTTGGAACCTTTATGCCTGCCCAAAAGCATGCATGTTCCATTAAAAACATAACGCAATTTTTTTATTTTTTTTATTTTTTTATTTTGGGATGAAGGCACATGTTAAAATCATTTTAAACATTTTTGTTCTTTAAGATTAAAAGATATTATATTTAACAAGATTCATAATAATGATAATTTTATTATTAAATCTAAGTAAGTTTAATTATTTTTATAGAATATTTTAAATAATAAAATATTTAAAAACATATTTATTAAAACATAAATATGAATATGAGCAAGAGAAGTTAGTTTACCCATATTTTAATAAAGGGAAATAATTGATAAAAAAACAATTTAATTTTATTTTGAAAATAATGTACCTTGTTAAACTTAAATTTTAGAACATCATTTTATTTTGTAGAAAATACATTTATCAAAATCAAATGATTTCCACTCTCGGCATGTATGGATAGAAGAGGATATTAGAACACTTTTTATAATTGGTTTCATATTTTTTATTTTTATTTTTATTTTTGCCTTTCATCAATTAGTAAGACAATAGATGAGTATAATTAACTAAAAACTAAAAAGACATTATTAAGATAATGAGATTAAAAGCTAAAAGAAATGAATGTGATTAGCCTTTTGGAATTTTCTAAAATGACTTAAATGATGTTAATCAATTAAACGACGGCTATAATCTTTTCATTCCTTAACCATGACTTATTAGTGATTAGCCTTTCGAATTTTCTAAAAGGACTTAAATGATGTTAATCAATTAAAATGGTGCTATAATCTTATTTCAGCAAAATCCATGACTTATTATGATTAGCCTTCCAAATTTTCTAAAAAAAGAACTTAAAACAGTGTTAATCACAATTAAAATGATGGGATATAATTCATTTGAAACTTGAACAATTATTCCCATCTTCATTTGAAACATGAATCATTAGCATTGCCTTTTGAAGGTTTCCTTAAATGACTTTAAACGATGTTAATCAATTCAAACGATGAGATAGAATCTTCACTTCAACTATGGTGACTTATTAGTAATTAGCTTTTGAAAATTTCTTCAAACATGACTTATTACTGATTTGCCTTTTGAAATTTTCTTAAAAAGAATTAAAACGATGTTAATATAATTTTCATTTTAGTTATGACTTATTCGTGATTAGCTTTTTTGAAATTTTCTAATCTTTTCATTTCAAGCATACCCTATTAGTGATTTCCCTTTTGAAATTTTCAGCACTTTAAAACAATGTTAATCATAGATATGAATTCTCACCAATTATAACTTATTAGTGATTAGCTTTTTGAAATTTTAAAAGGGAATTAAAACTATGTTAATCAATTAAACATGGACACATATCTTTCTTTCATTTCAACCATGGCTTATAAGGGTCAATAACATAATTAATAGGCCAACCTTAAATAAAAATAACAAATAAATAAATAAAAATAAAAAGGCTTAGGACAAGGTAAGTACAAGTTTTCACACTGTAGGGACCGATGGGTGACTAATATTAAATTTCATAGTCTGAATAGGTTTATGACCCCACTAAATAACTACCACAAACATCCTCCCAACTCAATCAGAACCACACATTAAAAAAAAAAAAAAAATGAAAAACATCTCCAAGATAATGGCGTTGATCCACTCTTATTACAACAACGACGCTGCTCTTCACCTTCACATAACGTGAATTCGCTTACTTTTCTCCTAAATTAGCTCTAATGCTATTTTTTAAACTTAATACCGAAAAGCCTATTCGGGATAACGCATGCCGATCCATCTCGGCTACTAACAAACAATGATGGGCCAAGTCTCTTCACCTTCCGCATAACGTGAATTCATGTTTCTTTATTTTCTCCCAAACCAAAGTCGACTGAAACTAGTCGACGCTTATTTTAACTTCTAATACCGAAAAGCCTATTCGTGATACAATTCAAGGTTGATCCACTTGGTTTTCACACAACAAACGACACAAGCCCTTCACCTTCACATAACGAATTCCGCTGCTTTTTATTTTCTCCTAAACTAAACGACGCTTATTTTTTAACTTAATACCGAGTTTATCTCGCATAAATTCGCATCGATCTACTTGGTTTTCACACAACAATGATGAGCCAAGTCTCTTTACCTTCCGCATAATGCAAATTGCTAAGTATATTTCCTCCTTAAACTAGCGATCGCTTATTTTAACTTAATACCTCCAAAGTCTATTCAGATAATGGCGTTGGATCCACTTGGTTTTCACACAAAAATGATGGGCCAAGTCTCTTCACCTTCCGCATAATGTAATGGTGTTTTTATTTTTCTCCTAAACTAAAGTGACGTTTATTTTTTAACTTAATACCAAAGCTATTCGTAGAGCACCCGCTTGGATCCACTCGTTTTCACACAACAATGACGCCAAGTCTCTTCACCTTTCACATAACGAACGGTGTTTTTTATTTTTCTCCTAAAACGAAAAGTGACGCTATTTTTTAACTTAATACCGAAAAGCTTATTCGCATAACGGGCGCCGATCCATTTGGTTTTCACACAACAAATGACGGCCAAGTCTCTTCACCTTCGTGATAATGAATGCTTTTATTTTTCTCCTAAACTAAAGCCGACGCTATTTTTTAACTTAATACTAAAACTATTCCGTGATAACGGGCGCTGGATCCACTCTGGTTTTCACACAAAAATGATGGGCCAAGTCTCTTCACCTTCCGCAGAGAGATAACGTGAATTGGCAGAGCTTTTATTTTTCTCCTAAACTAAAGTGACGTTTATTTTTTAACTTAATACCGAAGTTCTATTCGTATAACCCGCCATCCACTTGGTTTTCACACAAAAATGATGGGCCAAGTCTCTTCACCTTCCGCATAATGTACACATGCTTTTATTTTTCTCCCAAACTAAAGCCGACGCTTTATTTTAACTTAATACTAAAAGTTATCTGATAACGGGCGCTGATCTACTTGTTTGTTTTCACAATAAAAATGATGGGCCAAGTCTCTTCACTTTCCACATAATGTAATGGTGTTTTTATTTTTCCTAAACTGGGGGGTGACCTGTTAATCTACCGAATAATACCTTTCAAAGATACTGTCGTTTGTTTTAAAATTTTTACGACTTATCACGAAATTTTTTAAAAAGCTTCGAATGTGAAAATAAAATATTTCAGGCTTTTTCTATTTAAAAGTACTCTTCCATCAAAAATGTTAAAAACTCTATCATTGCCCAAAAAGTTAAGGCTGAAGAACATTCACTATCAGGATGCATTAAACGGTAGAGTGTTCACAGAGGCGGCCCAATCTCTCGATTTCGCCGTTTATTTTTTTTTAATTCCCAAACTTATCTCATTTAAAAATTAAATAAAATGCTGAATTTTAAAATTCTCAAACCTATCCCATTTACATTCGATTTTTTTGTTTTTTATTTTATTTTTTTATATTTTATATTTTATTTTCTTATTATATTAAAATTACTATATTTCATAAAAAAATATTACGAATTTTTATAAATTATTTATTAAAAACATTATAATAATAATACTTAATATATTAAATGTAAAATAAAATAAAATAAAATATTTAAAATATAACGGGACAAGGCTGCATGAGAATAATATCAACCGCTTCAACCCGTCTTGGATTTTAGAAGATAGACTAAACTCAAGCAGAAAACCCGACAGCAAGCAGAAACCAAACCCGGTCCCATTAACTGCAAGTGTTTCTGAACCCGAAATATCCGCCCCATTACCATCCCTACTACTATCTAACGTTAAAAACAAACAACTTTAATAATAATACTTAACGCTATTAAATACTATTTGAAGATTGTAGTTCTCGTGCCCCATTCATCATCATTGGCTTAAAAACAAACGCAACCTAAATGTCAAAATTCCTGTGACCCCACCTCTATGAAGAAGGTCTCTCGAAATGGGAACTTTCCCAAAAATAATAAAGAAATTAAAAAAAAATCTAAAAAAAAATATAGTTTGAAAAGTAATCCTCGACATAATAATTTAAAAAACGCTCTCTTCAGCATATTCTTAAAAATTTAAAACTAAAAGTTTTTGAAAGTATTATTTTAAACTTAAATTAAATTTTTAAATTAGCTAAAATATCTATTTAAAAGAGATTTTCAAGTGTATATTCAAACTTTTAAAATAATGTACGTATTTTTTCAACATACTTTTAATGTTACATTTCAATAATTTAGAAGTGTTTAATTAAAAGATACATTTTCTAAAAATTGAACTCCGAAGCTGCCTCTTAAAAGAGACATTTTAAGCTTAAATTCGAATTACAGAGAGAGTGCTCATTTAAAAGACAATTTCATAATTCAAAAACTTTCAAAATTATAAAAGTTAAGTCTTTTAAACTTTCAAAATTATTAAAGTTCTTTAAGCACATTTTTAAGATAAAATTTCAATAATTTAGAAAGTGTCACCTGAGCTTAAATTCAAAAAATTTTAAATTATAAAAAGCTCGCTCCTTTCAAAAAACATTTTCAAAATGCTTAAATTATAAACTGTTTTTTTCAAAAGATATTTTTAAGATAAAATTTCAATACTTAAAGCGCTCTTCAAGGTATTAATTTTCGCTTTCTAAGCTTTTAAACGCGCTTCTTCAGCACACTTTTCACGTTTTCTGGGCTTAAAAACGTTATCTCTGTACAGATACATTCACTTAAATTGAAATTTAAAAGCGCCTTTCTTAAACACTTTCGATATGACAAAAACTACATTATACTTGAGAATATTTCTAAACTTATATTATTCGAGAAATTTTTTATTTATTTTTACACTAAATGTCTAAAAAGTCCTCTAGTAAATGGGTCCTCCTGAGATGTGTGGTGCTGACCATGCCAAAATAATCCCCTAAGTGTTCCTTTCTACTCTATAATCTCTTTATTTAATTTTTTTCTTCCTCCATTCATTTTAAATCAATGCTGTAAAATAAGTGAGAAGAAATGTTGTGCTCCATAAATATAATGTTATCATGCGTATTTAGCACAAGCTAGGATAAGTCCATGAATTCATTTATCCAAAGTCGACAGTCCGAACTAAACGAGCATTTATCTGCTTAACCAAATCGTGCCGGCTAAAAAAATAATCAAGCGTTTTTGGCTTCTTTTTTTATTTATTTATATAATTTAAAAAAACATAACCATTAATATATATTTAAATTCGGTCAATCATATATCAATTTGCTAACTAAAATTAAAAAAATAAATTTGCAATTCATATTCATTTATTAAAATTAAATTAAGAATAAAAAGATAAAATCGAATAAATTGTAATCCATTCATTTGTAATCCCATGACACTTGTACATCTATAATACATTTAAATCATATATGAAATACATGTGATTAGATAATTTAATCATGATTTAATTAAATTATATGAATAACAACTTTTTAATGGAAAATAAACCACATCTAAAAAATCATAGTTTATATACTGCTTTTAATTATATTAAAGAGGTCCAAAAAGTGTCTTGTATATTATATACTACTAATATAAGCATATTACTATATGTTTTCATAGTATATATTATATACATTGTGTTTGTACTTTAATATTTTAATTTTTCGGCCGCTTAATTGAAATTACGTTTTTTGTATTTTGTAAATCTAAACCAAAATCGAAATCGAGATTTATATAAAACAAAAACAAAATTGAATTGATCGATTCAATTAACCTATTTTTCAATTCGATCTTAGTTTGATTCTCGATTAATTATGTTTCTTTGGGTTTTTTTGCTCACCCGTAATCCAAAGCCATAATTCTAATCGACCATGAAAACTCTTGAACCAATCCGCACAATCATAGGGCTACACATAAAAATCCCAATAAATTATGAGTTTTTTCCATTTCTGTTAATTAATATGGGCAAAGAAAGAGGATTTGAGAGATAAAATAGAATATATTTAATTAAAAAAAGAGTATTAAAATAGAACAAGAGCCAAGAACTAAGGCATAATAGTAGTAGAGCGTAGGGAAGGCTAAGCCCCAACTCCAAGTTTGTTTTTTAGCTAATAGAAGTGAAGTTTAGAGTAGTAGGGCACATGAAGCACCAAAAGATCCAAAAATGGGTTAATTTTTTGTGGTGTAAATCCAAGTCACGCCCATGAGTTAAAATCATATATATCGGGTCGCATATATCGTCGAAATATCGGTTATCGTCGATATCGACATACTTTACCAACCAAGTCATTACTAAAAAATCGACAAAATTGGTAAAATCGCTGATACAAAACAAATATTAAATTTCATACTTCTCGGCCAAATATCGGTAGCATATCTCACGCGCACGTACTCACTTCGAAAAACACGATAAAATATCGCATTATCGCTTATTTTGACTTAAATCAAATCCAAATTCGCTAATTAAAATCACAAATTGGCTGATAATCCAATTCAAGTATTTTTAATTCAAAATTATAGTTAAATACCATAAAATCATACAATTTCTTTACAAAACTCATCCATACACATCTGGGTTCCATTCGACTAAATTATTTTTTTCTTTTCGCGATTCATCTCAATATTTAAAGATCTTTTGTTACGAATATATCTTCATCTGACGGTAACCATCAAATAACGAACGGTCACACATTGCCTTCATTTTAGCTTTAAACGACTCATTATAACGTAATTTCGATAAATTATAATGACATCATCTTCAACAGTTCGTCATTTCCGCTTATTTACGTATTTTATAAATTAACAAAGATTTTTGGCGAATTTTAAAAGATTTTTGTTAATTCTCGCTACCGATATTTTTTTATCAAAATATCTATCGATATTTACTAATATTTTTATATATCCATAATTACGATATTCGTTTCTTAGCCATGCCTAGCGCAAGAGGGCAAATAATTAAGAACGTGTTTTTGTGCTCAGCGTCGGCGGCTGTGGATTAATTTTGCTCTCTTGAAATGAAACGTAGGGTGGGCAGTAGTTAATGGCAGAACTCAGTGCCCTAAAGGTCCTAAAAGCTCTTTTTATATGATCAAGGGATAGATGATGAAGACTGAAGAAGGCTGAGCTTTCTCTTTGATTGTAATACTCCCCACTGGGTTTATAAAGTCACCATTTCCTCAAGCCCCATTTGCTCTTCAAATCATAAAAAAAGGGACAGATTGTTTTTAAAAAAATGCTTAAAATGCTCATGGTTATAGGGAGTGGGGAGGGCAACTGAACAAACATTCTAGATTGTTTGAGACACTCCATCTTCTTTAGCTTCAAGGCTTATGTTATCATTACTACTTAGGTTTCTTTCTTTATTATTTGGTGGTGAGCTGAGAGAGGGGTGGTTGGTAGGAGAAAGAATGTAAAAAACAATCTTACACGTAAAGTATTTAGATCCCTTAAACTAGGTTTAGGGGACCTAAATAGAAAGTAGGTGGAGGGTGGGGATGTGTAAGTGTCCATGTGAGAAGGGCCAACTAGTGGGCTGAGCAAGTGTTTTTAAATGACAAATGCTCTTTTTTCAATTACAGGCCGTTCTAAACACCTATCACACACAAAACATATTAAACACACACATAGCTACAATATATATATATATATATATATATATATATATATATATATATGTTATGCCATGGCACAACAATACTATTAAAAACTCACATGAATAAAGTGCCTCTCTCTCTCTAAGTGGGCCCTCATCCTCCCCTTCTCCTCCTTTCTACTCCTAACGTGTGAGGTCCTCCACCACACCCACACTTTCCCTGAATCACTTCTTGTGTGGTCCTTTCCCTTTTACTCTTTCCATTCTTCCACTAAATGACATACTTCTTTAAGAGTCTATTGATCCAACATTCCAACGTGTATTCAGCCTATTCAAGGTTTAGCTGTCCCTATGGGGGCTTTCTTTCTTTCTCTCTTTACGGTTTAATGGTCGGTCCGTTACTCATTAATTTATGTTCAAACCTCCCCTACTTGTCAGTGTTTTAGGGCTTTTATCCGAATTACACGTATCATATATATTGCGTTTTTTTGGGGAGGATTCAAATTTATGTCATATCTTAAGTTGGACAAAGAAAGAAGCTTATCACAAGTTATTTTATTAAACCTTAAAAATAAATAATATTTATAATATATATAAGGCCGTACAACTTTATTAAGTTTACATGCATGTAAACTAGATTCTATTGGCAAAACTCAACCCAATGTGAATATGCCTTTTCATATTTATGGCATGGGTAGCCGTACAAAACTGGTTATTCTTAAAACTATCTATAATCATTAGCGGGACAGTTTAATTTTCAAATGATTAGCCAGATTTTGAAGCAATGATTTTGCAACGCTTCCATTTATAAAAGTTTGGATAACCAATCAGAGTCCATCTGAATATGCTCATTTTTTATTTTTTTTTATTTATTTTTAATGTCTCCAATCCGAAAGTAAGGCGCCAACAAGAAGATCAATAAAGGGATAATCCAAAACAGGAAGAAATCTGACCCCATTTTAATACTACAATTTTATCTCCTTCACTACACACGAAATGTGAGTCACCCCACATATTAACTAAAAAGTCACGTGTAAATGACAAAAAGAACTCCTCCGCTGGAACCAAAACTTTGGGATCTAGCCAAGTACTCCATTTCAGATTTTTCCTTTTAAAAAAAAAAAAAAAAAAAAAAAAACTTTCCCTTAAACACTTCATTCATAACATAAGGTTATAATCAAAAGAAAATGATATATGTGGGGTTTGTGGAATGAGGGGGAGTTTCTTGTACAGACATCATCCGGCAAAAACTTTTTTGGACTGTTAGAAAGCTCACTTTCTGTACAACAAATCTTAATGAAAGGTTTCTCCATTTTGTCTACCGGGTGCTCTTGGGATTGGGTTATAGTTTTTTTTAAGCCGGGAAAAGGAAAAACCAGTAAATGTGCATGCATACATGCATGTAGCTTGGAAGTAAGACAATCTGGCAGCCTTTCACATTCATCCATATGGGGTTTTTTATCTATTTATTTATTAAGCACGTCAGCTAAAGCCCTACAGTAGGTAATAGCATTTTTAAGATCCCGATGGAAAGGTAGTACTGCTTAAACCTGGGCACTTTATTACTCTATCTCCTAGATCCTTATTAAGGAGTAGGACTCAAATTCACAAACAGTTGAATAGATAATTATATCCCCATGGCCGCTACAACCAATTCATATCATATAGAATTCCTTTATTATTTAGATTTGAGAAAGGCAGAGTTAGTTTTGGTATTAAAGACCTTAAACCTTTCTAAGGATAAGAGGAGGATATATAGCCTTGGGAGCAGCCGGCTGGTGCCTCTGAGAAATAGCTAGCTGCTACCCACACATATATTAGCATCCACAACCCACAGGGCTAACTTCCAACTCTCTATTGGATCCATATGGAGCCCCAGGGCAGGCCAGGCCATGCCTTGCCAGTTGCCAGGCATATACATTGAAAAGCCAAGGTCAATTGGGGCTGCTGAAATTTGGTCTAAATGGAGCTTCTAACAGTTAGTTCTTCTTCTCACTCTGACACTCCCTGGTTGATTGCCTAAACAGCAATATGATATTTACATACCCAACTTCAGGACATAAGACAAATCTAGTGAGCTTTCCTAATAGTAATTGGTTGTCGAATGTTCAATTCAACAGCAGTTCCAAGTGATGATCCCTTGCAACACACTCTGGAACAAACTGTATCCCTTTGATAAACCAATAGGAATCTCATGGAAACCTACAACATATGTTTGCGAGTAGCCTTCACGTTAGGTCTCAGGCTTTGTTCCACATCGGTATCATACTTTGTATAAAACATTCCAACAACAAAAAAAAAAAAACTCAGATAATCATGAAAAGACTACTCCAGTGTAAAGTCCCCCATAGATTCTGTCATCACAGCGATGACATTTTTATTACAACTAGCCAAAGTTTGCTCATATACACGGTGTTTCTAGCTGAATCTATCACAACAACACCGTAATGAACAGTACCTAGAGATGGCCCAACTAAGATGGTCCCCTCTCCTTTTTCACCACATATTCATATCGTAACCGAATTTCCCAGCACATGTGACGAATGAAATGTAAACACCAAGTTCCGGCTGGGGCGCTTCTACACCCCTAAGCGTGGGCCCATGCTCTAAGCGTAACAACATAAAACATTTAATTTATCTTTTTTTTTTTTTTGAAAGAGAAACTATAATTTTTAACAGCCTCAAATTCCTTAGCCTCACCCAAGCCATACAGCAGCAGTACACCAGTGGCCACCCATTTATAGTGACCAGCCTTTAATTTCTTTCCTATCTTCTTTCCAAGCAATGGCCACATTTTATCTTGCATTTAACTTATCCTCCTTTTTTCAGTTTCTAACCAGAAAAGGTTGAGTTCCAACTCCATCCAATGCCGCCAGATGGCCAGTGGACAGCCAAGACCCAGAGTGACCCGTGAAACCTCCAGATGACCGGCTGACCAGTTTCCAGAAAAGAATCCTATCATCAGTTCACCGACTGTCCTGCCCACGGCCCCGCCGTATAATCTTTGTTCGCCATGGAGAGAGTGAAGGAAATGTCAATGAAACTGTTCAGCGCTTTGCTGATCCAAAGATCAAACTCACGGAGAAAGCTGAATGGCTCGCTTTGAGGAATGTGGGAAGAATATAAGATGACAGAGAGAGATTGTGGATGATTGAAAAGTCTATTTCTATGTGTCACCTTATAGGAGAACACTAGAAACAATGAGGTGCTTGGCTCGAGGCATTTACACGCCAGAGGATTGCTGGTTGAGAGAAGAGCCTCGTCTACGAGAGCAGATTTTGGTAGGTACCCTGTTTGATTCGATCCAATTCACATACTTGTTTAATTACAGAAGTTCGTGCTAAAATGGTTTCAATTAGTTGGTAACTGGGTCTTATAGTGAAGAATCAGGCGTTGACCATCTCTAATCCACAGCAAAACTAAGCACAAAAATGCTAGGAATCATCCATGTTTACAGTTAGAAGCATATGCAATAGCTGAGACATGAAGATCTTGACCTTGCATTCTGTACTGTGGATTTTCACTTTCTAAGATGTATAGGTTATCCTATCTACATAGATAATCTTGAATGAGATAATACCTCTAATTAAATGACCATAAATGGCTGGAAATGCAATAGTACTATGATATAGACATTAAGAAAAAGACAAGGAAATATAGCATATTTGAGCATATTATAAACAATATATAATATGTATACTACATACAATATCACACAATCATTACCTAAGTTTTTATTAAAAAATGTTTGTATTCATTCTATCAAGTAAGTTTGGTAGTTGTATAAATGTGAATGCATGACTGTGCATATGTGTGATGGGGTATATGTGCAGGAAGGATGCATGCGATTTGAACGTGTGCATTGAGATTGGTAGCAAACCAAATTTAATTATAACTTCCACTATTAGTATTCTTAATCAGTAGTCACTATAATAAAAGTGATATTTTATAAAATAATATAATGCAATATGTTCTAAAATTTGACAAGGACAATACTGCTCTGTGCTAAATTAATATTTGCTTTCACATACATTGTGATAGTATAGGGAATGCTATATGAAGATTCGATGCACTCTAGTCCCACCAAGTTAACACTAGAAAAAGAATCCAAATACTGTTTCATATCCTGATTATCAGGTTCAGTTTGAAACTTTTTTTTATGTTTGATTTACAATTGATTGGTGAAATATTCAAATGTGTTAATATTCTATCTCGTGGTTTCTTCCCTTTCAAAAAAAAAAAAAAAATCAATCATGTACCTGTACAGAAAACCTTAGACGTTATTCACCCTGAATCCAGCGCTCCTATGCAAGGCTGTAAGTCAGGAATAGCAAGTTCTGTGAATTTTTTTCTTCTACACTAAACAAACCTCCCTTTGAACCTTAATGACAAATTAAAAAATCGCCCTACTTCTTTCAAACTTGTTGTTACTAAATTTCATTATTTGTCTACAGCATTCTTCCACTTTTTGTAGCATCTATTTCCTTTCATACCCTCAATATCATCTTTGTAGACAGCAAAAGAGCTACCACTTTATCTTTCTCATATCTTCAAGCCTGTGATCAATTCAAAGAACAACTTACCATGCATATGAAAGTAAACTTCGATTCTTATGGAATTTCATTGCTGATCATTCTGTATGTTTCAAAAAGGGAATTTTCAAGACAGAGAAAAGATGCGCGTAGAAAAAGCTACCCGTGTACTTTATGGACGCTTCTTTTTATCGGTTTCCTAATGGGAACGCTGATGTTTATGTGACAGAATAATATATGGTTTCACCATTAGATAATCTTTGCTCAGACTTAGTTACAGGTTTGAACATTGGGGTATTTAGCCTGCAGGATTTAGAGAAACCCCTGAGAGCAGACATTGACATTGGCCGCTTTCAGCCACCAGGGAAAGTGAATTAAACATGAACTTAATTGTGTCACATGGTCTTGCAGCCATGGTATTCCCACGAGGTGGTATAATGGACTGTGGAGCAATTTGAGGGACTTAATAACCTGGGCAATGGAGATATGATTGTCATGGAAAGGCCATGGTGGAAGGTAATACTTTCCTACTCCTCTCTATCACTATATTAACTACGTGCTCTGCTCAACACTATAGGAACTTCTGCTTTCAGTCCATGTGTCACATATCATCCCTTTATCTTAACAAGTTATATGATGGAAACTTAAAAGTGCTCTTCATACTAAAATTCAAATAAGTTTTCTGTGGCATGGTATAAATCTATATTTCTATTAGTTTCAGCATGACTTTTGAATCCATCCATTATAATTCCATTCCTTAAAACATAAGATCCAAATCCTATTCAAACAGAATTTGTTAATTCAACATTGACTGAAGAAGCATCCACACAAACACAGCAACTAGTTTTATCTATATGGTTGACAGGCAAACTAATCCTTCCTTGTGAATGCGCTAATCAACTCTTAAAGAAGATATTATAGAGAATTGTAAGCAAACTATCAAAGATTATCCTTCTTGCAGAGGCTTAATTATATGATTCGTACATTCCAAACATGAGAACTGGCTCAGGATAGTTTCAAGTGATGTCAGTAAAATTCAGTAAAAAATGGTGTTGATAAACACACATTTGGAAGGTAATCTATCTTTACCAAAGCAACTTTAACAAAACACAAAAGCCATGGTTGGTTCCAGGTACATATTTGAGAAAAGTGCAAGGAAACACAAATAAAGAGAAAGAAAACAGAAGGAAAGAAAATAAAAGAAAATAAATTTATAAATTATTTTACAGGATTTTGTGACTCATTTCACTTTTTTCTACTATGTAAAGACTAAAATAATTATTTAAATATATATAAATTCTTAAAATTAAGTTTAATAAATATTTGGTTTTCGCCCAATTCTTCCATATTAAACCATATATAAGAAAGTCATTTTATCAATTTTTTTTTCCTGCACTACTTTCCAGAAACCAAAATATGTAGCCTAAATGATTATAATCAAGAATCCTCAGATAATATAAAAGAACAAAATGTGTTGAACTTTACACCAACATGTAATGTTAATTGAAACTTCTGACAGGGGTCAGTTTTCTGTGTAAGAACTAAGAACCTAAGCACACCAATTGAACACCCACCATACAGTATGGAAGTTAGGGACATCAGGAACCCTAGTGTCATGCCTCTTCATTTCTACAGGTACAGCTTATTAATGCATCACACCTTGAAGAAGAGCTAAGAAAACTTTGGACTGACAGAAGAAATGCTGATTGATCAGGAATGGTAAGGCTTTGAAACCTCATCTTATGCATTTTACCAGTTGTAATTTGTATCCTGATCATAAATTAAAGAAGTGTATAAATTCATGCAATTCCTTTAGGCTAACTTTGTGTTTGTTGGTTCGATTAAGTAAAAAGACTGTAAACCAGGTAACTGAATACGCATTGCTGAATACTGGACCATCTCACCTACTCTAAGGATGGGGATTAAAAGAATGGGTGACAATATACTTCTACCATGTGTTCATCGAAAGAATGTGCAGGAACTGGAAACCGGATTAGCAGACTTGAATCTGACATGAATTAAATTTGGCATCATTAGGCAGGGGATGGTTTCCTTGGTCCCCTCTTACAAAGTTAAAACCAGTAAAACAACATGATCCATAGAAAGTGTGTTTTTGATGGCAGTAAATGAGGATGACTGATCAGATAATCAGTTAATTTCATCTTCATATAGATAGGAATATAATATGGGCTTCCTCGAAATCCGCATAACATTGTCTTTTCTGATTTTGGCTGTCTGGAAGGAGGAGCTTTTAAGATTTGAATCATATAACGCTACAGAGAAGAATTATCAATAACAGGGTAGAGTTTTCTATTTTGCCAGCGGAAAACAGAGTTAGTCAGCAGGAAATGCTTCTTATTTATTTATATAGGTAATTTTTTGTCCAGTTGGAACTTGAATCTAGAATATCCTAATAAAACCCTCCTATCCTTTATTCTTGAGTCGAGCCTCACTCCGTTACCTCAGCAGGAAACAGCTCAAGAACCAGGTTTTGGGAAGATAAGGGGGAGAAAGAATAAGTTTCTGAACGACCTTTAACTTCTACATTAGTTTCCATCATGTCCCTAGTGATATGTCATATTCAAATGCACAACAGATGGCAGGACATGAAATCTTCAGCTCTCATGAAACATACTGAGGTAATGCATTAAAAATGGGATGGTTCATGGTTCAACAGTATTATAGGTATTCACATTAGATTCCCGGCTCATGAGAAAGCATATGTAAGACCTTTGAAAGCACTAGGAATGGACACTCTCTTTAACTGATTCGCTCCATATTATATGAATATGCTCACTTGAATAATCTAAGGCCAAAAGAAGAAGAAGAAGAAGAAGAAGAAGAAGAAGAAGAAAAGTAACTATGGTCTTTTACCTTTTTACAGTGACCTGTGGCAAAGGCACTACGCTTTGTGGAAAATGGAAATCGTACTTTCTACTAGAAAAATAAATTGCCTCTAACCAAAAACCCCTCAACCATACATAGAAAGAAAACATGAAAGGGATAAAAAGGATCATTATCAACTGTTAAAAATCATCTAACTAGGCATGGTAAGGCAAAAGTGCACCTTATTTCAGAATAAGATAAACAGTTTTTGTCCTCAAAGTGCCAGCCTGAGAAGATCCCATGTCCTCAAAGTGCAAGCCTGAGACGATCTCAATCACCCTGCAAAACCCAGGCAAGAGAATGATATTGACCAGTATCACTTGGAGCCAATGGTTGTTATTACTTACAAAAGTCTTATGTCAAAGCACATCAGCGCATACTGTTGGATAGCATGCATCTTTTATAGCCTGGTCTGCTTTCGATCCCTGCTCGCCTTAAATAACCAGGTTGGAAAGCACAAAATGATAGAATAAAAAAGAAATGAGGCTCTAGTGCCACGTTGAAGGATGAGACCTACCCCACAAGACCTGTGGACAAATGAAAACATGGCTGGGTTGAAGGAATCTTGAATAAACATGGGTTAAAATTCTAGAAGAAACCATCAAATTCACCAACACCAAAACCCATTATAGCGAAATAATTGACTTTTCATTGACTTGATAAAGTTTTCACCAATGGCCTCCACCAAGGTTACATCACCCTGAATAGGCCAGGATACAAAATAATTAAAATGAAAGAAAAGTGATATTTATATGAGAAGCAAACACTAGACCAACAAAATTCCAAAAGGAGATCATAGTGATAAAAGTGGGATTGCAAATTCAACAAAGATTGCCAATATGGAGATCTGCTGGATTTAAATGTTGCCTGCTAAAAATGAAAAAATTTCACGAGGTTCAACATTTCTCAGACTGCCTGCAGATGCACCCAATGCATAAAAAAAGGGGGCAAGTAAATACATGAAATACAAAGGTCTTCTTTCTAGGAGCTAAACTGTCACCATCATCTTCGCCGACATAAATGGACCCCTCTTCCCTAGATCTCCTTGGTATATCTCCAATCGGCTGTCAATAACCCTAGTGTGGTCTTAGACTTCTTGAATGGAAATCTGATCCATCCCTTATACGATAATTATGTGCAGCTACAAAACCATCTTCAATGTCATAACGAAATCGCTTCACAGCTCCATCCATATCATTTCGTCTTCTTCCAGGTTGCACCATCCTGTATCTACAGCCATGTTTCTTTCTATCATCATCACTCCCCTCATACCTAGGCCCTCTAGCAACTCCGTCCATCTCAGAAAATCTCCCAGGATGCATGGATCTATAGTACTAACTCATTCGGCTTTGGTTTTCGGGAATCAACCAAATCAGACCTCTCACCCCGAGGACAAATTCTTCCAGGTGATCTCCTATCTAAAACTGAAGACCGTTGCTTGTATCCATGCTCCCTGAAGTGAACCACCACATCCTTCCTATTACCAATCCATCTAGAATTATGTGGCGGGGAACCATGATGTCGTGGCATTGACATGAATCCTACCATATGATCTGATGCAAAACTAGACCGTCGATGAGGTGATCTTACTTGCACTGGACCCCCAGACCGAAACGGAGACCTGCTGCGGTGTCTAAGACAGGATTTCCTGCAACACCAGTCCCATTTCTTCCCCTTTGAGATTGCCAGGTATTGGGAGAAGGAACTTCTGGGATCTAGAGAATTCAGTACTGACGCTATCAGAAGGATCACCTTTTCTTTCCAATGGGAGAAAACTTCTTTCTCTCTACAAAGGATGCGGATGATCTAATGAAGATTCAATGCAGCCATCACACATTCCCATCGTGACCTTCCTGAGGCCTCTATCATCAACTCGTAATCCATATCTTAAAGACCTTTCCCTGACAATACCCGCACGCCTATCAGGGCTAATCTCTCCTGCTGGTCTAAGACCCAGACGCATACCAAAAGCCTCATCCCCTTCAGCTGGTGATCCACTTCTTTTAAAAGCTTGGCGCAGCCCATGTGATGGAACATTTGTGTGTCTCCTAGCGAACAAAGCTGCAGTATTTTCTGGCCCTGGGAAACTAAACCCGGTAATGCTGCGATAACCAGATGAATGATGCCGCCTTAAGGCCCTGTGGCCATCTGGATAATCAGCCCAATGCTCACTTCCACGACCTCTAGAGTGAATGTGCAGGGAGTAACCCCCCCTTCTAAAGGATTTCACAGAATCAGATTCTCTTCCAGACCCAATTGAATCACCAGTAGCATCATTGGATCTGAAAATAAAAGAATTATTAGAAAGAATGAATTGAACTAATTACTACAAAACCTTATCCAGAGATCATACCTGCTTCCCTGTGTGCATAGTCTATGCTTGCCCAATAACACATCGCCAGACACTGGTCCTTCAATACGTGACAACAACTCCCTCTTGAATGTTCTTGACTTAACCATTCTTGTTTCATCATCTTCAGTTCTCAATCCATCTGCAGTATCACCAGAAATTTTCTTCCAACCACTGCCATCACGGAGCTCGGTTTCTGTAGCTGAAGAACTTTTGCCATTCCCTGGCAACAGATCCCGTCCAGAAATTTTCATTTTCATTTCATTTTGTTGACTTGCTTCCTTGGACTCAGCTTCCTTGACATGAATCTCATGGTCACCACTCACATTATCAGGTCCTGCACCCAATTCTTTGTTGACAGCAGAACTTGCAGCATGCTCATCAACATCATCTTTGCCTGAGCCGTGTGCTCAGGCACATGGTGACCTACATTTTACACCATCTTCCTTACTAGCTACTGCCTCTACAACTTTTGTCATCACGAGGTTCCAAGACAAGACTGTTCAGGTTCAGAACCCAAATTCTTAGTGTTAGAAACTCTCTGTCTCATGCATTCTGCTCCCTCAACTTTAACCAACATGACATGGTAATCAGAAGCACTAAAGCTAGCCATGTCTCTGTTATCTGACACATAATCCACATGTTCACCTTCACCATCCTTACCACCGAGATCTTCCCAAGTGTATTCAATGGATTCCCTTAGTTCCCCATCTTCAAACTGAGAATCATCATCCATCTGAAGCTCAATTGCCTTTTCAATTCTAACTGCAGGACCAAGATCATCTTGAGAAACATCAGAATCATAGCCACTGCCAGCTATCTTATCAGGATGATCCACAAGTTCATTTGAAGCACTTGTGCATTCACCATGACCACTAAAACCAGAGGACGCACCTAAAAGTTCTCCTGCAGATTTTCCTGAACATTTGGTCAGCTCCCCTTGAGTCAATATGCACCCTGAGTATCACTGTAGCACTGGGAACCAAAGAAACTTGTCCATGTTGCTCTTAGCATCCACTGCTGGCCACACAGGTTGACCTCCAAGAAATCCTTCAGGCCTGGGCATCTCTGCACATGTTGGAGAAGATTGGGAGAAGCTTTTACAGATTGCATTCTCTGAAATATCACCAACTGTCTGTACCTTACCCATCTCAAAGCTAATCATAGCCTTGTGGACATGCACACCCCCTCAGATATACTGAGTTTTCTGTCTCAGCATCTTCTTTCAGAAACATCCAGACCCATAGGTAGATTCTTCTGAGAAACTAATAAGTGAAGTAGCAGCCCCAATTTCTCACCCTGAGCTAGATGAAATAGTTGAATCTTTTGGTGTTTTAGCAGCACAATCATTCATATCATTCGCTATATCAATGCCAGTGGATATTGCAAGACCATTGCCCTTTCAGAAATACAAAATGCTTTAAGATTATTACAGTTATGGAGAGAGAGTTATCAGCACAGGAGTCTAAACTGAAACCTGGAATGAACAACATAGACTATCATCAGTCCCAGTAGAGGCAAATGTTACACCCCTCGATAGGGGCATTTTCATCCACATTAGCACACTGAAAGGCCCTGGATTCAACAGGAACAGAAACAACAGATCCAGTATCAGAAACTAACTTTTTCTTCATTATGTAAGTGATTCCATTTCTTTGAGGCAGATCCGCTTTTGAGGCATTGATGATCTCAGAAGAAAAAATCAATGTTTCTAGTACACAGAGATAGACCCATTACCGCTCAGAGCCTGAATCAAACCCTGTTCTATATTCAAGTCTTGAGCTTGAGCCACCCGCTTGAGTCACTTGGCAGCTGAATCTTTCCATTGGTTCCTCCAGATTCCCCTGTAATTCACAGCCAGACTTCCATCTCATCAACATGCTTACCATCATCAACATCTTCACAGATGCTATCTCCAACATTAAACTGAGAATCACAACTTTGATACTCAAAAGGAAGTTCCTATGAATCCATTGCAGTATTTAAGTCCCACGTGATCGATCATCTCGTTATACAGATTTCGATTCATGTGTTCTAGTTGTTTCATCATCCTTATTTCTTAAAAGATCTTGTGACACAATCAGAGAACTATTCAAAGACGAGCCCTCCACATCTTGTAGTCCATGTGTTTGACCTTTGGCAAAGAATTTTCTAGTTCTTAATGTGACAGCAAAGTTCTCAGGCACTGGGGAAGCACAGGAAGCAGCTTTTCAGTGGAAATTTCTTAGCAGAACTCACAAGGTCTTCCATGGAAAACTTTGACAATGAGAATGATTCATTATTCAATAAACTTCAAGGGGTCTTTCATGCAGAAGACTCTCCATCTTGGGAAACCCACTAAAACCATCCCTGCTGGTACTGCAGGCAGCAGCTGCAAGTATTGAAATACCAGAGAAATCTTCATTGGCTCCAGGAAATCCATTGAACAAGTTCTTCCCATCGCAACCAAGCTCAGTATCAACAATTTTACTCAAGTCAGTAAGAGAAGCAGCAGCAGCATCAGTGGCCATTAATTGACATCTGGCCATTAAGTCTGAAGGAAAGTCCAGACCTGAAGCATGTTGACTGCTTATAGGCCTTTCAGTCTCTTCGGAAGGCAGAAAAGAGTTTTTTGATGGTGGAGACGGAGATCTGAAAAAAAATCTCCTTTTTTTAATTGGCATGTGTTCTGCCTTTTCACTGAAGCGGCACCCCAGAACACTCACTCCAAGCTGCCAATATGGAAGGAGAAGATACTACCCATGTGATTAAGTGTATGTATTTATGCTTATAAGCTTTCCTATTAAGACAATAAAATTTAAGGTAAAAAACAATGAGTTAACATTAGTGTTAACCTTCTCTGATTCAGAAATTGGCATCGTCACTCCTTTGAGTTCTTATTGACAAACTCCCCACCAGCTTTGGAACACCTTGCAACTGGTTTCCTGCCCGCCTTGAAGCAGTCCTACCTTTGAAGCCTCTTCCAAGTCAAGTCAGAATTATACAAGTTCCAAACCAACTGTACTCAGCATGCTACCAGGTGGGAGACCCTTCCATTAACACCACCTGTTTTCACCACATGTCTTGCAGGATGTTCTTGCTGCTAGCTTTCTGTTTAGTCAGGACCAGAGGCTGACCCCTCAATGCAATTGCACAGGTGAATCTGCAAGTCAATGTAATAACCCTCCATTTAGACCTTTAGAACATTCATATACATATCCATATTTGTGATATATCCTTAAAAAAAAAATTTCAGAACCATAATTTATCACAAGGTGATGACAATAAGCAACCTCGTGCCCACCATTAGTAGGGATCCGCGTGTGGCGATCAGCAATAGTTAAAGGACCACTTGAGCCTCCATAGAATTCAGAATCTGATTATCAGCCTGTGAAAAATTCGCGTCAGATCAGAACCAGCCAGGCAACCAAACAACCTTAAAGCTCATATCATGCTACTCCATGATGCGCCATCAGTGAAAACCAGCACCTTTAACACAAAACCAGAAAACTAAACTAAAGGCCACAATAAAATTACTAGGTGACTACAGATTAAATAGTCCTTCATAGAAAATCAATAGGAAAACCGAATAACTAAGCAACATAACAAGGACCTAATACCATGAGCGTACATCACAACCGATGGAAGCAACATCTAAGGTGTGGAACTTAGCGAAAGGAAGAATTCTTTTTTCAATGAACTAACTCAATAAGAGTAAAAAACCAAAACGAATGTGACCACCAGAAGCCCTGCTAGTTACCAAGTTAGGACCAAATATTCAAGTAAATGAATGGCCCCCCCTTTCAACATTATCTCTATAATTGATCCAAGCAGACCCATAAAACCATGCCAAATGTTGGGAGATGAAATCATACATTTCATATCTTGATCTAAGCATCTTAGAAGAAAGTCTCAAAAATCCAGAGGAATCATCCGTCCACATCCAAAGATAAACATAACTTGTGGACAATTCACCTAAACACAGAAGAAAACTAAAGCAAGCCATTGGAAACAGGGATTACAGAACCTGTGGCTCTTCTGGAGTTTACTTTTAAAGAATTTATCTGTAGGTGATCAGATGAAGAAGTGAGATTTCTGCAAAAACAGATTCGCAGCAACAAATCCCAGATCCGACCAGGCGAAGCAAATAAAACACATCAAAACTGGCCAACTGACTAAATTTCAAGGTTACACAGAACCATCCTCAATGAATACCGTCGTGTAACAAGAGAACCAACGGCTCCTCCCCGCCTAGCACAAGAATCGTCAGTAGACACGAAGAAGCAAGCAACTCCTCAGACACTGAAGCTATGCTGAAAAAATTAGCTACCATAGATCTAATGAAAAAATCCTACTAAGGCAAAAAGCATCCTCCTCCAACAACCCCCATCGGAACCGAAAAGATCGCTAGGGTTTTCGCAATCCAAGCAGAACGAAAAACAAGCACATGAACAAAGAAAACGCAAAACGAATAGCAAGGATTTGCAAAGTACCTGATAAAATCAAACCAAACCAAACCGACAACCAAATAACCAATCAACAACGGAAGAAACAACCGAACCGCCGCTCAACAGATGGAATCAACTCCAACCAAAAACAGAAACAACAATGAGACTGTCCCCAGTTACCATTATAATCACCGGGGATCATCAGGTGGAGTATTGCAGCTTCCTTGCGCAATACGCCAACGCTGCCACATGGGATCGCTCGTCTTCCTCGTCTTCCTCCTTTCTCTTCTCCCTCTGTTCTCTTACACTCAATATTATTCCCTTTCTGTTCCACCCAATCCCCACTCTTTTCCTTCTTTGTGTAAAAGCTGTGTTCCTTCGCCACGGATTTATTCTACCCTTTGCCCCCAACTGTCCTCACCTTTACCCCTATATTTCCATAAATACCCCCTTACCTTTTGTTTTTCTTTTCCCGAAATGCCCCCACCAGTCTCCGACTCTGCCCGCTATTTGTCGCTACAAGATCATGACAGTGATCATTGTAATTCAACTCTAAATTAAAAATAATAATAATTAATTAACGTGATTTTTGGACGTCATTTCCGAATAAACAATTTGCCACAGTGCCACACCGTTCTAAATTATCTTTGAAAATAATTATTTTAGAAAACGAATATAAAATTATTCTTAAAAATAAAAAATATTTTTTAGATTATTTATTT